>JAUEJL010003863.1:0-10338 GCA_032274825.1 Drosophyllum lusitanicum | reverse complement strand
ATTAGCATCCTTATTTTGTTTGCTTGGATATTGTTTACTAGGTTTCAAGTCCGTGTAAATACAGGCCAGCATGTAAGGTCATCGACATATATGTTCTTATATTTCTATATTTTGAGTAGGATAATATTTGTTAATGCAAAAGTGCATAACAATATGTTTGGCACGTGTTACACATCATGTTCTTTATGTCTTTACTTTATAATTTGTTTTGCATCATGTGAAAAAGCGAGTTGTTGAGAACATGTCTTATATTCTACGAACTATTGTTAATGTATATGATAAATTCGGGTTCCACATTGTTGTTATGTATAAGAATATCTAGTAAAGGGGATGAAATATTTTTCAAGTTTACATGCTTAACATTTTAGAATGAAAATAGGGGTTTAAACCAAGTGACTATCTCTTGATATTTGTAGTTTGTATTAAAAGTCATTTAGTAAGAAAGTATAATTGTATTAAAATAATGATAATGTTTTGCTTAGTAACTTAATGAAGAAGACAAGTTGTTCAAATCATTACTCTATTTTGTAGATTCCACAACTTTTCTTTTTCAGCAAAGTACGACTTATAGATTGTTGTTCTTTAGGTCTAATGGATAAACCAATAATATAGCAATGAAACAAAACGATCGTTCATTAAAGGAATCATCTACATAACCAACATGGTAATTAAGCAATCACGAACAGAAAAGTCCACTAAGTGGATATTGTTATACAAAGATTTTTAGACAGCATATGTAGCAACATGAAGATTTAATTTGTACAAGCTAAAAAGCAACCTGGTTTTCAATAACTCCTAATAATATTATCCCAAAAAAGTATAATTAATATGATTGTGACCTATGTGACTAATTATCAAGCTAACATGACAATTAAGAGTATCTAGTGGTGGTTGTGTAACAAATCAAGATTGAGAACAACTCTTAGCTTTGTCTTCATCTGCCAAGCTTTGTTGTAGCATCATTACCACGACCACCTTTAGACAATCAAAGTAAAATAAAATCAATAATACATCACTAAAGAATTTAAATTACATGCTATCTAATATATCTAATGAAAATTGAAGTAATAGGTCAAATGAACCAGACAGTCTAACACCTTAAGTTAGTAACGATAAAAAATTAAGCATTGAAGCTAAGTAATATGATTTGTAACCATGACCATTCTATGTGCTTCTCTCACTTTGTCTGCTGTCGCGCCTTCTCTGTCAAACATTGCTCATAGGAAAAATATCAAAAATACCCCTCCAAGAACAAAATATAATAAATCTAACAAAGTGTATGTTGTTCCATCTTCAATAGTGTAGGCCATTCGTATCTTGATCTTACAAGATTATACAAAGGCTTTTAAAATTTTTAAGAGTATGTACATTCTTCATAGATGACATCTTCAAGGGGAAAGAGTCTAAAATTTCCTCTTAAGTAATAATATTATAAAAAAATCTACATAGTGCAAGTGATTATTACTTTCCTAGATCAACTGATCATACATATCAACATCTTACAAAATTATATAAATGCTATGATGTAGGAAAATTTCTAAGAGTTTGTTAATTTGTCTTTTATGTGGCTTTTATCAAGGGAAAGTTAAGTTACCTAACACCAAGAATTAGAGTCACTTCTCGTCTTGTCATTGTTTGTTGCAAACCCAACAACAAATGGGGTAGCCTGATACACACATATATGGCTCATAAGTGTTTTTGTGAAACATTGCAAGAGAGTCCTCAATTCATCCTCAAGTCCATTAAGATTTTGCAAGAGCTTAGTCTAACATTATGTCCTTATATTTGGGTCATAAAATCTATAAACATGATTTTAAAGAACATAGGTTTATCTATTGAATAATCAAATATATCGTATTACAAACACAAAAGCAGAAAAAAGAGCACAAAGTATTAGCTCAAAATACCCTAACATAGACCGATTATGCTTTTGATATACGCTAAACAATGATCTCAATATCATATAAACAACATTTTGTATATCCTTATAGTACCTTGCAAGAACTCACAAGAAAACACTTGATCATTTACTTAAAAGAAGCATAAATTTTTTATCACATAATGTAACACTGACCAATAAATAACACTATAGTACTTGTTTGTAATAATGGTTAATGAGGACATCTAATATATGAGGCTGTAAAGGATTAACACGGTCATCAGATACACTGCCAGCTACAGCTTATGCAAAGCCGCATCCACATTCCCCATTACCAATGAAGATAGGAGTATAAAACGTAAATGTTTACAATATTATTTATAACAAAAGCTTATAATAAATTAAGATGCTAAAAGGTGATTTTAAATTGTGCTAAAAAATAAAATCCTTTATGCAATCTAACAACACATTATTATCACGTCAATAATGGTTTCTATAATAAGAAAATAAAACCCTCTATGATAAAATATTTGTATATTATGCCTTCTATATGTTAAATGGATAGTAAATAGCTAAGGATAGCAACTTCTTCACAATAAAATGCAATATGCATATAGTAAGAAATGATATTTGAAAATGGATAACTATTTCTATGTAATGACAACTAATGAATCTTCACATCCAAGAACTTAAGATACTCTGCAAAGGCACAAGGTGACTTCCAACTTCTAAGGAAATATTTTGTAGATTAATTTTTTTCAGCGAATGATAACTATTTCTATGTAGTGACAACTAATGAATCTTAAATATGGACATAATTTTATGTGTAGTTTGTTTACTATTTGCATCATGTATTTTTTGTTCCGCGTTTGTTTGTTGTGACTATTTTAATTTGGGTATACTACTCTTCTAACCGACTTAGATTTAACTAATTACAACTATTTTGAACAGTTCAAGAGTCTAATTATGTCAAACATAAGCTTTGACCCGTTAACATAATTTTTTTCATTTTCTTACTATTTTTCAATTTATTTTATTATATTTTATTTACACCATATTTCTTGAGTTTATGAACTCATTTTAACTTACAAATGTTGTTCACTCTCAAAGCCAATGTTGACTATCAAATCCTGTGTTAGACTTTCAAAAGTCAAACTTGCCGTTTTATACTTATTTTTCTAGTTAACCAACAATTTCATTTATAAATGACTTCGTCAAATCAATTTTATCTTGTCGACTTAAAAAAAACTTACCTTGCAAAGAATATGTATAAACTTTTCAAGAAACATTCTGTTTAAGAACACATTCTTGCCCAACTTCATATTTGAATTAGCTTTTTTTAAATGAAAATAAGTTAGAGTAGGCATTTCAAAGTTTAGAATGACATATAATATGTCTCAAACAGACTTTTGATTTTATATGAATTTTCTAATGTCCTTAAAGTAATGTATCATAATCCAATCAACAACCTCTTTCCAACAAAAAACGACCCAACATTCATTATAACTTCAAGTTTGATCATTTATATGCTAGAACTTAGTATATAAACATATACTTGATGTATATATACATTTTGTAACATCAACAACATCAACCAACTTGTCCAAATCAGACTCATATCGAAATTGACCTACATAGATCAAAATACCAAATTCAACGTTACAAATTTTAAACTCAATATCTATCTATCAAGAATTGCTCATGCATGATTCAAATACCAATTGTAAGCTAACATTGGTGTTACAAACACCAATTCATGACTAAATCCCTAATGGGTCAACAAACCCAAAGATGAACGTGTAGAACCATACAAGAACATACCTTATTGTAAGTTTCTAAGATTCCAGCTCTATGTTAGTTCTAATGTATGATTATTGCTCCCAAATCTTGCTTAGTTACTTCCCTTCTCAAGTCTCCAAATAGTTTTAGCAAATCCCTCGATGTCCTTTCTTAAATATAAGCGTATGTATGTGTAGCCTTAAATGGGAAGAAACATATAAAACAGTGGATGTGGGGAATTTGTGTAGCCTTAAAACTATTATCTCCTATTTAGCAAACTTTGTGTAAAAAAGTACAAGTCAAGTAAACTAATCCCTATGTTATTTTTTAAATTGTTTAATTCAATATTTACTTACTAAGAAATAGCAGTGGTGTTTTAGAAAGAGAGTGCTAACACAATAATATTTCAAAAAGTATTTGGTAAGAAAAAAAGACTACGGTTTAACAATCTTCTCTCTGAAGGTGTCAGGGCCACCACTTACCTCTGCATGTTGAGCTTCTAGATTATATAAGATTTACATGCTAAAAATTTCCAAATAAAAATAAAAAAAACCTGCAACGTCACATAGGCAATAACTAACATGAAAAATAGATTAAAGAACAAAAAGTAAAACAGAACCAGTCATTGAGCTCAGAAAAGGGACACAACCATCGGATTCATTCAACTTGCCACACTAACTATAACCAAAATCATCATCCCAAATCATATCATTGATTGTATGGTAGGTTGTAGATAACAATAACCATGCATAAACCTACCAATATTCTTGCTATCATCCAAATAATATGAACTTCGCATGCAATTTTCTAATTTTCATTGAACCATTAAAAAGCAACATTTTGCTTTGCAATTTTCGGTAATGTCCAATGGTTGTCGAATCAAATCATAAGCTCTAGTAAACTTTAACTCATTATAAACCATTATAATTCAAAAGTGTATAGTGTATACATATACAAATACATATATGTATGAGAGTGATATAGAACAATACAAAACATGTGGATGCAACTACCACTCCATGACACTGGTTTATAGAAAAAAGATTTGAATCATTAAAATTAAATCCCAAATTGCGTATGTACATATCTTCTCTTACAAACATTTTAGTGTAATTATGTATTAACCAAAATTTTATAAGTGACGATATAAGTAAAACAATATAAATCAATAATCATTGCAACGGAAACAATTGAGACGTGGTTCCACATACATCAGCAACAAAGAATCTATAAATCAATAATCGTTTCTATTGAATTTTGGGATACTGGAGTAATTGGCAACAAAACAACAGCATGAATCATTGCGGCTAAAATCCAATTTAAGTACGTACCTAAGAATGGTTGTATTAGGAGACCACTATTGATCACATAAGAAGAAGTTGTGAATTGTTAATCACAACTACGCTTAATAAATATGAAAATTCTTTTGTACATGGTAAGATCGATTTCTTGCAATAATATAACCAAAATTAAGTAAATAAACTAAACTTTATAAAACAAATGAAAACAATCGAACTACACAAAAATTAAAAATAAGAAAAATGGCACAAAAGCATAAGAAAGTGATGTTATTAAAAAGAACAAACTTCTTTTTTGTAATACAAATAGAGCTTTCTTATAGACATTTTATTGAACACCTTCCTTGCATGTTAATTATGCAACTATAACATAAACTATAATATTTCTTAGTAATCAACTCAATCACGTTTAATTTCAATAGAAGTTAAAAATACCTTTGAGAAGAAACAAGGACATACCTTTAAGAATCATCATAATCGTATGCCTATGAAACTCATCCGGTGCTGCTCATTTTCCTCTTCTGAAACGTGTTTAAGACTTCGAAAATATGTCTTCATTCAATCCTACCTATGGTTATCGTACAAATCGATAGCAATAGATACCAAAACCCTTGAAATCTTGAACGAACCCTCCGGCATACCCACGTTTAATATCATATTCAAGGCTTCAACTTACCAATCGACAATGATACCCGCCAGGGCTATCGGATTACATAGGAAATCCACCAACTACTGGCATACCCATTACAATAATGAATTAAGCATCGTAACATTGGAAGGACCACCAGCTATCGACCCCTAATTGAATGAGACGAAGAAAACAAAGGGACAACATTGAATGATTTGTGAAGAAGAGACTCTTTAGATGAAACCAATCATCCATTATCAAATTAGCCCTCATTGAATGCACTAATTGAATGATATGTAAGAAAGAAAACAAACGATCACCTAATTAAATGAGAAGCGAAGTTATTGAAGTCATAATTAAAGAAAGACAAATGTAACTTAAACACATTAAACTACATTGATTAAGATTTAAGAAACATAGGCCCATGTACAATACAGGCACAAATTATCCCAATCATGACACATCAACATATCATATATACTAATTTTTTTGAATTTTAAAAATGAGACTTAATGACCATTGCTATATAGGAATTGATAGATCTTATTTTGAAGAGGATATAGATAGATTAATGTATTGTTGTTATTAAAATTAGTATTTTAAATATTGTCCAATGTTTATAAATTATTATTTTATTAAAAGATATATCTCATAATCATAATATGCAGTTGAAACATAAGAAAATAATATTACATTTTTATAAACTTAATAATGAATTATTAAAATTAGTATCATAACCTTTAATTTAAATCCATGACTCCTAGCCATTAGTATTGTTAAATCCTCAAATTGTGTTCATTCCATTTTAGTAAAGTTTGATGTCTCATATCACATTAACAATAGATTAGGGTCTATTATGTAAATACCTTAGGGTATAAATACTTTGTATTGACCCTAATTACGTATTGTTAACGCTCTTGGTCTTCTCACATGTATTTTCATACATACATAACCTACCCATCCAGTTCAACATATTATTGTGTAATTGCTTCAATTATAGATTAATATTTGATACTTTGGACTTACAACCCTTATTGGATACTATAGCAAGTTAAACTATAGAAAATGAAGGTAACTCATCAAATTTACCGTATTCATTCTTGTCCACAACAATATCAATACCAACTATTCACTATTTACCATACCGAATGTCAAATTATTTAGGTGGTTGACAAAGAATACTTGAGTGACTTGTTATCCTAGTGTGAAGGTTTTGATAGATATCTTTCTGTGGAAAGGTGGATAATTATGAAACGATTGACATTAACCTTAAGTTCTTAGTTGTTATCAACCCATTTACAATTGAAAAAGGTATTATGAACGAGCAATAATCCATTTTCCATAATTCTTAATCCATAATATGAAATTTTTGGATAATACCGTGATTTTCAAATTTTGATATTTACATAATCTTTTATCGTTTATCATTTATTACCAACAAAAGACATAATTAATCCACATTAAGTGAACAATAATGACACCCACTCATAAATTCTTAAACAATAATCATAAACAAATCCAGTGTATCAAGTTGACAAAATACTATAAAGGTCTTAACATAAGGACCACCCCAAAGAGCAACTCAAACTTAATTACAAGTCCAATCTTTAAGCAACATATGTGAGTACAAGACACATTTTAAACAACAAGTATCAGCTTACGTCTCGTAAGTCAATTACAGTCATTATAAAACAAAACGCATAAAGGTTAAGGGATAACAATTAAATATATAAGTATCCCACCGAAACATCATTACCTTCGTCCATCCCTCAAATATATAAGTATGCCACCCAAACATCATTACCTTCGTTTTACCCTTCCAAGCTCTGTGTTGCCATCAAATAACCTTCTCTTTTTATTACACGGTTGTTTCTTTGGAATATATACCATTTTATTACAATTTTTCAACCATACCAAATGAATATCATCTTCACAAAAAGGACATGCTTTCAACCTTTTGCTACTATACCGTCACAAATTTTCATTCGCCAGAAAATCACTTATAGTTCAAAAATCATGGCCCAAAGACCGAAATACTTTTTATTATAAACATATCATGCATTGTACACTGAAATTCCATAATTGTTTCATGTCTTCAATTAACAGTTCAAAATAGCGATAAAGGTCGTTCATTAGGTTGTTTTAGAACTTGAATTAACAATAACATATGATGAATTTTTTTTTTACTCACAACAAATGTGGAAGATTGTAGATACAAAGAAGAACGGTTGAAGTGATGTGATAACTGCTCACGTTTCCAAACTGATCATTCCATTTAAGGCCTAAACATTATATTTCTAATATTCTCACCAAATTTTTAAAATTGTAATCTATATTTCTGTATTGAAAAGAATTGGCACGTATCTCATTTTGTTGACATATTTATGATATTCTACGGCTAACATAACAATTTAGCATCCGTGTCGCTTGCAAATACAGATTTCAATCTTGCTATAAAGAGCCAATACTATAATAATTGTGCACGCCATTCTTTGCACATCACTTTAATATTTTTCTTTTTCTTTCTTATACATCAACACATAGATTCCACACTCGTATAGGTTTTCATCGTTATTTGTACAATATACAACCATTTGACATTTATGTATTTATTTGATTTGTAATCCCATCACGCACATTAGGTTATGTTTTTAGCTTGGTATGTTGAAAAATGCAACTATTATCGTTGTGGAGCATTTCACGCAACAACTGTAAAAGACTTATGAAACATTTATCGCTCCATCTATTGTTTGTTTTTTAAGTTAAAAACTTTAAACATCTCATAAAATTTGGTAAAACCATTACAACTAATATACAATGGTTTTTTGAGTCGACAAATTAAAAAAATGTTTCAAATTTAACTTGTTCCTTTTTATCAACATTTTCCTTTAAAAATGATGTAACATACATCCAAATGATCACAATCATCATGTAGAAACTATCATTATCATCGTTATTAATGGATTCAGGAACAGATGTGTTACACCTACCAACTAATAGTTCATACTAAGACCAACATGTACCCATTTCACAAACCTGTTTACTAAAATATGGTTTCTTATTATTGTACACTTGCTAATTTTACATAATTTACATAGACAATTATATTTAGATGTTTTTCTCTTCACCAAATCTTTTGATACAATGTGGTAATTTGTACATCTACTATGAACCATTTATGATTATAAAATAATCAATCTATAACTATGAAGAATGTTCAATATAGTTCATATTTAATTCATAGTCTTAAGGAACTAATTTTAGCCTTTAGATCAATAACATCAATGGTCCACATTGCATTTTAAATATTTGAAAGGAGTGACATTTTCGTTATTTAAATGTGATGCTTTTACAAATTACATGTGATTTTATACGGAATCGCCTGATTGAATATTAAAATTTTAGAACTATGTTTTTTATTTGGACTTTATTGAACACAACTCCTATAACTATATATATAAAAGGCTTACCTTCTTTCTATTTATACATATTAAATCAACTTCTATCAACCAATCAAAACCTCTAATTTCACAATCCTCCAATTTTACAAAACAATTTTAGAAAGTTCCATCCTTATTATTAAAAAAACGCGGATCCCTTTATTCGACCCACTTGCTTGTTATAACCCGTTCTATACATCATCGTATTCCTCTTTTCTTCTTCTCGATCCAATAGTTCCAATGTCCTCGTCCAAGGTCGCTCTCACCCTTCCTCATACTTCCTCATACGATTCTTTCACCTATTCGTGAACAAAGGTTTGATTTGTTCTTCTTTTAGTTCAAGATTGTGTGTTTTCTTCTTGCTTCATTTGTTCTTAGATATGAAGGAACAACATACTTTGGTATTAAGTTTTTAAGGGTTTTTATGTTTTAGTTCCTTGAAGATATACAAGATTCGTAGATCAGGTTGTTCACCTCTAAGGTATGTTTTATTCTTCTATGCAAACCTAAGATTGTTAATCTTTTTAATTTTTTCTTCATCTACGTCAATGAAAAATACCCTAATTTTCGTTGTTTTAGGGTTTGTGTTTTAGTAAATTGTTATCCTTTTTGTTAAAATCTTCATCTGCATCTTCTTTGTGACTCTTTTCTCTAATGTTTATGCCTTTTTTCTCTTATATCAATTACATTACTTCAAAAGTAGCTATTGATTGGTCTTGCTTTGACATTGTGCAAGTTTCGTCTTTGAACACATTAAAGCAAAGCAAATCCCGTTTAGGGAGTGTTTGGGATTGCTTTTATAAAACCACTTATTGCTTATTATTTTTAAATAGCGACCAGTTTGGAAGTGTTTGAGATTGCTTATCTAAAATGTTAATCTCATTATCTTTTTAGTGAAATAAGCGGTTACAAACAAATAGTGTGAAGTTACTTACTCTGAACAATAAGCAATAATCAAACAAATTGTCTTAATTAGCCATCCCAAACTCTACCCGAGAAATATTGATTTGAATCATTTTGATGCTGGCTGCAACTGTTTTTAGTAGGTTTTTTTCTAACTTTTTGGAAAGTGTCCATATGTACTCAAAATGATAAGAGATTTGCATTGAAATTAATTATAAATAAGTTTGATTTTATTTAGAACAACATATATATATCTATATATATATATTTTGATAAAAAACTAATTTTAATCAATAAAAAAGATTTTTTTTTTGCCTCTTACCATTTTTACCATAAAGTCTAATTAAGCATTCATAGCTTGTGCTGTGAATTTGTTATTATAAGGGGACTTGGAAAATGTTAAATATGATT
>JAUEJL010003852.1:0-10339 GCA_032274825.1 Drosophyllum lusitanicum | reverse complement strand
TGGGTATCGATTTCTCCCTATTTCTCCTCCTTTGGCAGAGAAATAAAAGTGGAGAATGAGAATTTAATTATTTCTCTGCTTACAATTCTCACATGTTACCAAACAAGATAATTCATTTCTATTTTTATTTCTCTATCCTTAAATCCCTCTACCAAACAGCCCCCTAGGGTTGTGGAAAAGAATAATTGAAATAGAAAAAAAATTTAGTTATTAAAAATAACAATCATAACTCATGTTATAAATCAACTTACCATAATTTTCATACTTAACTTTTAATTGAGTTTTAACTATTTATAGATAAAACAAGGTTGTTATTTTTAAAAACTAAAATCATATTTTTTATTCTTATTCATGAACCTAAAGCTATCGTTATCGTTCTTCTAATCTAATAATAATTTATAATAATAATAATAATCTTCTTATCTGTATTGCATGCCACCGATGCATATTGTTACTTATCGGAAGGTGCTTTTAATGCATAAAGCAATAAATGAGAGTCGTCACACTCCATACTCAACTTGGGTAATTTCACATGACCGACTTATAGATTTAATTTGTAGTTGTCTACAATAATGAACTAAAAAACTGGTTGCAAACTTTAAGTGAATAAAAAGTCTTGCATAAATTGAAAAATAAGCTTCACAAAACTTACAATTTTATGGATTAAAATTTGCTTTTTAAAAAAATTGTCAGATTTTTATGACAGTTGAAAATGCTACAAAGATCTCATCAAAGAGGATGCATGAGCAATGCCGGTTTTTGAAACCAAAGAACAAACGACGGACGAAATAGATTTGTCCACCGGAGTTGCTCTGGTTTTGAAGAACGGAGGACATTCAAGACCAAACGACTCGACTAGTTTACATCCCTAGTGGGTTCTTTCTCCCACTACTAAGTACCGTCTTATCTTTTTTGTTCATAAAACAATTAATTAACTTTTTAAATATATTTATATAATATATTTAATTAGATATAGGTCCTATAAAAGTTAAAAAACTTATGTGAATGACGATGGAGTATAGAAGGAAATTTTTAAAGATGGATAAACTGATATGACATCACGTGACAGGTGTGAATGAAAAAACTTTGGTTTTTAAAGAGTTTTGTAGTGTGGATGGTCTAATGGTGTCTTCAAGGATAATTTGCCTTTTTCTTTTAAATTTTTTATTTCAAGCAAGCCAAGGCACTGTCCAAAATGGAGGAGGAGAAACAAAAGTACATGAGAAGCAAAGTCCATCAAGCTGGCAGACCAATCAAAAACAGTAAAATATATAAGAACAGAAAACTCATACAAATTCCAATGTTCAAACCATCAAATATCCAAATTACCATTCACCATCAACAATCCTGTGTATAAAATCTTCATGTTTTGTTGATCTTAATTTCTAAATATAGAAGAACAGAAATTAATTATGTAGCCTTCAATAATTGACTTATGACCCACCTTTTGACCATGTTGAAAGCCATCATATCTACAATAATTCTATTTTATACTATTTATGATTCCATTCAAAAATCATTGACATCAAGTACCCAATTTGCAGGAGAAACATCATCAATGGATGCAATCCCCACATTCTTGTTTTTCTTCATCTTTTCTTTGAATTCTTTTGTAGTTTCTGTCACCGCAGCAGACACAATAGCCGTGAATCAAACACTTAAAGATGGCGAAACCATTGTTTCTGCCCAACAAACCTTCGAGCTCGGGTTCTTTAGCCCAGGCAACGGCACCAAAAACCGATACTTAGGCATATGGTACAAACGGCTAGCCTCTGGCACTGTGGCCTGGGTTGCTAATAGACAGACACCAATCATAAACAAGTCAGGTGAGCTAACTCTTCGCGCAGATGGAATTTTGGTGCTTCACGAGTCTGGCAATGACAGTGTAATTTGGTCGTCAGATTCATTCGGACCCATCACAAACCCGGTGGCTAGGCTGTTTGATACTGGGAATCTTATGGTCATCAACAACGACGAGCGTCTGGAAAATTACATTTGGCAGAGTTTTGATCATCCCAGCGATACCTTCCTACCCGGCGTAAGATTCGGAAGGAATCTAGAAAGGGGTGTGGTGACAAACGTTACGTCTTGGAAGAGTGTTGATGATCCTTCGCCAGGTCCGTATATGGTGTACATGGATTTTAATGGGTGCCCACAAATATTTCAAAAGAATGGAGATGCGATCCAATTCAGACTTGGAATATGGAATGGTCTTGGGTTTACTGGCATGCCAAGTTTGAAGCCAAACCGGATTTTCACATTACGGTATGTTTCAAATGAAATCGAGACTTTCTCTGATTTTAATTTGATTAACACCTCTGTTCTTTCAAAATTGACGTTAAGTCCGTTAGGTGATATGTCTTGGTGGAATTGGATCAATAGAACACAAGGTTGGTTTCTTTATTTGACACCAACAGTCGATAACTGCGTCCGATACGCACTTTGTGGGGTTTATGGAAGCTGTGACATTGAACAGTCTCCATCTTGTGAGTGTTTGAAAGGATTTATTCCAAAAAATCCTAATGAATGGGCTATTTCGGATTGGACGAGTGGGTGTCAAAGGGAAATACCATTGGATTGTGTTGTTGGGGACGGGTTTCGAAAGTATTCATCTTTGAAACTACCTGACACTCGAAAATCATGGTTGGATAGGAATATGACCTTGGAGCAATGTGAAATGAAGTGTAGAAACGAGTGCAATTGTACTGCTTATACGACACTGGACATCAAAGATAATATAGGTTGTTTGTTATGGTATGACGAGTTAATCGATATGAGGATATTTCCAAGTAATGGACAAGATATATACATACGAATGGCCGCTGCGGAATTAGGTAAAGTGTTATCTTCTTACTCTTAAGTGATGCAGTTGGGTTTGAATAAACTTGGAAGTTTACAAAAACCAAACTGCTTCTCTTGGTTATGAAATTAATTGGGAAACTTGTAATTTCCAACTCTGAAATTTTATTTTATTTACAGAAAAAGATAAAAAGATTTCAAAAAGGAACATAAAGGTGATGGCAATTGTCATCCCTTTAGCTGTGGGATTAGCCATTCTACTAGGAGCATGTGTGTTGATTACCAAGAAGAAGAGGAAGCAAAAGATGAAGCCACAATGTAAGTACTGTAAATATAGAACTAATAATTTTCTCTTATAAGTTATTCAAATCATTTGGCATTGTGGTTTGATGAAACTTTGATCCAACCATATACAAACATATCTTGTATTTTTAGTCACAAAGGATCCAAATGAACAAAAAGACGATATAAACCTACCGTTGTTCAGTTTGTCCGAGTTGGTCATTGCAACAGACAACTTCTCAATCAGTAACAAGCTTGGTGAAGGAGGCTTTGGACCTGTTTACAAAGTACTATTCACTCTTGAATTTTATTATTTATTAATGTATAATACTTTGTTTACATGCTCCTGAAAACATCAATTTGTGAATATATATATCAAGGGTTTCCTAAAAGATGGACAAGAAATTGCAGTTAAACGACTGTCTATTAATTCCTCACAAGGAATAGATGAATTCAAGAACGAAGTTTTGTTCATTTCTAAGCTTCAACATCGAAATCTTGTCAGAATTCGAGGATGTTGCGTTGAAGGGCATGAAAGGATGTTAATTTACGAGTACATGCCTAACAAAGGTCTTGACTTATTTATATTTGGTAAGTTCAACATCATGCTAGCTTCAAGATATTTCTTAGGTTCAGTTCCTTCATACGAGATCTATAAAATAACTAGTGAATCTATATTTTTAGATGAAACCAGAAGCAAAAGACTCAATTGGTCGCAACGCTTCCATATTATCAATGGGATCGCTCGTGGTCTACTTTATCTTCATGAAGATTCTCGACTCCGAATCATCCATAGAGACCTCAAGGCGGCCAACATTTTACTTGATCGTGACATGAACCCCAAGATATCTGATTTTGGACTTGCAAGAAGCTTCAGGGGATATGAAACAGAAACAAATACTAAAAGAGTGGTCGGGACATAGTAAGATTTAATTATAACTTCGTTTCATGTCTATTATTTCCCTTTTACTATACGGGTTCGATCAGTTCTTCATCAACTACAAAAAAGTCTAATTTGTTAACTCAACCTATAATTTGATGCAGTGGATACATGTCCCCGGAGTATGCTGGGGATGGGATATTCTCAGTTAAGTCAGACATATTTAGCTTTGGTGTTTTAGTGTTAGAGATTGTGAGTGGGAAGAAAAACAGGGGATTTTTTCATGAAGATCATAACCATAACCTTCTTGGACATGTAAGATTTATCATAACTTTTCTTTTCATGTCAATTGTTATTCTTAATGGACATTATACCATACATCACCAAGTACTGAACATGTTAAACTTATAATATAAAGATTTTTATGGGTATCTTAGCCAAGTTTTTGGTCTAGATAAACATAAACAAAACCTTATTCATAACTATTGATATGTGAGCGGTTACAGTGTTACAATTTAAGTACTTAATTGACCTACATGAACATTCTCTTCTCCTTACTTGTGATGGATGCACTAACTAGTGAATGCACAGGCATGGAGACTCCATACAGAAGGGAAGACTTTGGAGCTCGTTGATGCATCTTTCATCGATGCAGAACATAAATTCGAAATGTTGCTCTCAATCCATGTGGGTTTACTATGTGTTCAGCACAACGCTGGAGATAGACCCAACATGTCTACTGTAGTAATGATGTTGAGTAGCGATGGTCAATTGCCACAACCAAAACAACCAGGGTTTTATACAGAAGATGATAGATTTGGACCTGTAAATTCTTGTAGCATACAAGCACAACATTCAAACAATGGTGTCACACTTACACATTTAGAGCCTAGATAAACTATTTATTAACATTGAAATTGGAACCCATATAAGGATATATAGTGAGTCAATTGTACTTAGCATGAGTTGTTTTGGGGAAATGTTGATAGAGGATATAACTTTTCCCATGTCATTGATGTATGTTTCCAATTGTATCAAGTATCAATGGTAATAGAAGTAAATCTACAATGATTATTATATAATCTTAGAATGAACAGTTGAGAGAGAACTAAGAACACACAATTTTGAGAATATGAAATGCTTAAATGAATTAGGGTTAATTAAATTGTTTATATATACCTATCAGGTATTTTCACAATATACCCTATACTTTTAAGAAATACGACTAGAAGCAAAACTATTCTAAAATGATAAAATGAACACACCTTGAGTCTAACATTCTCCCCCGTTCATTGTACAAATAAAGCATGTAAACGAAAAATATCTTCTTCGCTTGAGCATTTGATCTTGGGCGTAATCAGAGAATGAATGTTGAAGGAATCTTCGTTTCAGCATCCTTGTTATTTTTCATCAAACAAAAAGTTATACTCCCCCTCCAACAGAGCTCATAATTTTCAACAATGACTTGAAACCTTTTTATTACCTTGCTCTTCTTCTATCTTTCGAACAAATCCTTTTCTTATGGTAGTAGGCGGTTAAAAGTAATGTGGATTGCTGCAAAATTTCTCTTTAAAAAGTCTTAAGAGATGTTTGACAAAGCGAATTACAAATGGATATTTCAATTCAGGTAACACGGGAAGACATGCATTCGTGTTAGCATTACAATATGACCTTTATTGACTAAGACGCATAGATGGACAAGTAACATGATGAGGAGTAACATGAGAAACATAACCACAATTGTTTTGCGGAAGACGCTGCGGTTTCATTACTTCATAATTATCTTTAATTTCATTCCAAAGCTTTATCCGAAGTTTGACCATGTTTATGAATTTATTTGTGTAGGACTTGAGTGTAGTATGATCATCCTTAGAATGAGTGGTATTCGATGCACAACACTTTTTGATGATTCACCTACATCGACTGTTACAAGAACTATCTTGATTTCTTTTCCTTTGGACAACTTACACTTTTGAACTTTTTCATAACTAGAAGATGTCGTGACCTTTTCTTTTACACAATTTTGTAAATCATTGATATCGCTTTATTTATATATATTTTATATGCGATATCTTAGTTTAACGGTTGATATTTCAACAAAATTAGATAAATTGTTCTTAATTTATGTGTTTGTGAATATCAGGTTGCAAAAGAGTATTGGCGGGAAGTGTAAGAAGAAAAAGCGGAAAAAGATTCAAGATTTAAACAAAAATTAAAAAATCTGAAAATTGAAAAACGAGACGCGTTCAATGTAAAAACGAGACGCGTTCACGCAAAATAGGTCTAACAAGTCCGGCGAATATCACGCGACGCGACGTGTTTCCGGCCGAATTCAAATACTATTTAAACACTTGTTCTGATCTAAAAAAGATATATACATCAATTCTAGCCGGCCCTAGTACTTCTAGAAGCGGCGTTTTTCCGATATAGGGGACTGTGAAGCTTGGATCTTGAAGATTTGGCTTAAATAAGTGAAGATTTGGAGTTTACATCATAGATCTACATTCGGTTAGCAATTACAATCATGTTTGGTTTACTTTTTATGAATTTCATTTGCTGTAAATCTCGAATTATGGGCTAAAAGTTCTGTAATCTCTACTTAGACTAGATGAATCTTTGATATTTGGTTAGATTTCAATGTTTTGGGTAACATGGAATTATATATTTGTTATGTTTAGCTTTTTCAAGATCCAAATGTGTTAAAGTTTCTGAATTTATGACCTATTGCTAAGTTTTCATAGTTGAGATGACCATTCTAATTATGATTGCTTTAATCATGAGTTGCTATGCTATGACTATTAGAATTCATGACTAGTGATTGACCATATCCTAGGTTAGGTTATAAAGAATCAAACTTTAATGTGTTTGCAATTGCATATGATGACCATTTAATGTTAATTGATTGATTTTGTGACCAAAACAAATCAATAGATTAAGTCTAACATAACACGAATACATTGACTAGTTATAGGAATAGTTAATGCCATGAACATTGGGTTAATATTTCTGTAATTATAGGGCTAGTGAATCACCCTTCAATTTAACAGATTTCAATGAAAGTGCAATGGATTGACATGTAATCATATACCGATTCCTAATATGGCTAGATCTCATGGATTGACATGCAATGGATTGACATGTAATCATATACCGATTCCTAACTTGCCTAGTCTTTAAATCATTGTTTCTTTGATTCATAGAATTAAAGTTTGGAACTTGATCTGCTTTAGTCGAGTTAGGACACAAAATTCCCCTTTTTACTGCTTTTTATTAGTTTAATATTTAATTAGTAGAGTTATAATCAAAACTATACTCGTTCCCCTTATGTTCGGCACCCGTACTTATTTACCATACCACGATACGATTAGGTTCTCTTGTCTATTGTGTTGTAGTCGTACTAAATAACTTGGATTTTATAAATATAAAACCGGTACGCTATACGCACATCAATCATGTTCCAACTTTTGAATTTTAAGCATAAACTGATTCCTTTCGGTTTAAAAATTCATGCTTTGTGAATGTGATTTGCTCTGAATATCTAAAAATTTTTGCTCAAGATTCCTTATCTTGACATCTTCTTTAATCTCAAAATCATAATACATCTTGTCTAAAATATGAAGTTTTTCATTCAAGTTAAAATTTTCCAAAAGAAGTTTGGCATTTTCTTTTTTCAAAATCATGTGCTCTCGTTTGCAGCTTATTGGCATAGTATACATAAAGAAGAAGATATTCACTCTTTTCTTCTATCTCCTTCTTTAATTTGATAACTTCTTCCTCTTTGGCACGAAACATGGTTGATACTTGACAATGGATCTTTGAATGGAATGTACAGGTGATAAATTGTGATTGAATGAAATGCAATTAAATGAATTACAATTGATGGGAATTGTGATTGTGGAATTGTGATTGGCAAATACAATTGGGAATTGCAATTGACAAATACTATTGCGAATTGCAATTGGAATTACGATAGATGGAAAATGCAATTTCTCAAATACGATTCTACCTACGATTGAAATATCAAATTGTGAGATGCTAAATACAATTATGAACTACAATTGTAATATCAAATTTGAAATGCAATTGTAAACTGCAATTGGGGAAATACAATTAGCATACCAAATAAGAACTACGATTAGATTGGGAAGAACAATTGTGATTGGAGACACTATCGAACAAAAAAAAAGATAACATAATTTCTCAAATTAAGCTCCTTTTTCACTTTATTTTCAATAGTGAGCCTTCGTAAACAACACTATAACTTAAATCAACAGCCAATTTCGATTAAGCAAAACCAATATATGATGATTTTATGGATCAAATATCAAAAATTATGAAAGCAACGAAGGACCAACAAAAGAACAAATCTAATAAAAAAACTCACTTTTAAATCCACTATTATGCTCTGATACCAATTATATGTTCCCAATTGTATTAAGTATCATCGGTAGAAGCAAATCCACAATGAATATTGTATGATCTTAGTATAAACACTTGAGAGAGAACTAAGAACACACACACAATTTTGAGAATATGAAATGCTTAAATGAATTAGGGTTAATTACATTGTTTATATACCTATTAAGTATTTTCACAATATACCATATACTTCTAGAAAATACGACTAGAAGCAAAACTATTCTAAAATGATAAAATGATAAAATGAACAAAACTTAGGTAAAACAATTGATGTGCAAATCATGTCACAACTATACCACAATCTGTTGTGTAACTGTGTAAGTTGATTTTTCAATGTAGTTATATTGTTTATAGGTCGGGATTACTTTAGCCGCATGATTGGACAAACTTCAATGTGAAATGACTAATGTAACCATAGAGGAACTGAAGATTACAAATGGAAAAAAGAAACTTAAATCACTTTGGGAACTTTACATAAGAGTAAGCACGTTTACTAGCTAAGAATTGTTTATAGAAATATCAAGTATGAATTGTTGGTTATTTTAGTGTAACTAATTAATGTAAGGATTTGGCTAAATGAACTTGGTATACGAGTCACGTGGTGCAGAGCTTACGCTCGTTCGAGTCTTAGTTGTAGTTCTAGACCAATAACAATGGTGATCAAGGGAGCCGGACCCCTCATGGGTCCGGGGGGCAATGTTAGTGGGGTCTTGCTGGCTTGTCAACGAGAGGGGGATGGGTGTCATGGGGACAAAGCCATGAAACCTAAACCAAAAAACATAGCAAGTATGTGTTAGAACTTCTCAAATCTGATACTTTTGAACTTGAGTAGTATGCTCAGCTATGTAGCTATGTGATGAGTTGATCAACATGATGAGTTGAGCAATCAACTAGTCAACTATGTATCTCCGCTTATTTGAGTATTTGTAACGCCCCGTTTTTAAACATGCAACAAGGAAATAACAATAACATTTATTAAAAAAATGCAACAACCGGCTTAGGTATAATATAAAAATAGTTTCTTTTGATGTTGTACAAAAACTCTCTAACATGTCCACGTGGAAGTTTCGTCTATCACAAAACCTAAAAAGAATAAACAACAATATCAATGAGCTAGAAAGCCTAGTGAGTAACTCCACACAATACTCAAATGTTAATAATTAAGGGCTGTTTGTTTGCTGCTTAAGAGAACCATTCAGCACTCAATGTTGAATCATTCAGCATGTTTGATTGCTGCATCTGAATGAAGACTGTGCTAAATGATTCAACATAATGCTGCTGAATCATTCTATCTTAAAGTGCATTCTGAATCATTAAACACCAAGTATTTTACCCTAATACTTCTTTCGTGCTTTATCTTGCTAAACAATCATATCTTATAATATAATATATCACTATTAAGGTTAAAAGGATAATTTGCATTATTCAAATTGTTCATTCAGAACCTTTATCAAACAGCATGTCACATTCAGAGACAAAACATTTGAATTATTCAGACCACAAAATCATTCGGTGCTTAATCATTCTGTTTTAACAAACAGCTCTTAACATGTAAATACAATCTCATCAAATTGTGCCACTCAGACCTCTGTATTGTCAATCAGGCATCTCTATTGCCACTCACGCATCTTTATTGCCATACAGGAAATCTCTCTTGCCATTCGGGCATCTCTATTGCCGCTTTGGCAATCTCTTAGGCAATCGAGGTAACACAATCCATATAACATATACAACATATACAAAAAGTTATAAACAAACATCACATATAATCAAATCATTAATATCATATGTGTGGTCCCCGATCACCGGTAATCGTGAAGTCACATCGACTTCTGGGATCACATCGATCCCTAAATGCTATATCTGTTCGGTCGTCCTGACCGACAATGACCTCCACTCGGGTAGGTTGCCCGTCTGCCAATGAGTCGTCTGCTCTAGTTGCCACGCAGGCGGGTTGAG
>JAUEJL010003841.1:0-10339 GCA_032274825.1 Drosophyllum lusitanicum | reverse complement strand
TTTCCTTTCCTTTCCTTCCTCAAGTGAAACTCAAGAACACAATTTTTAAAGGTTTACTTTCAAATCCTTTCCTTTCCTTCGCTAAAAAATCTCGAGAACAGGGCGTTGGTGATTATAATATGTTTACTTGATTCTTTCATTATCATGATTAATCATGATAATTATAATATGATAAACAAATCGCGTATTAGCATACATTTGTTTTATGTTATAAGATTAAATATTCGGAATGTTATCTATGATCTACTGGATGTGAATCTCTGTTTTAGTGTAAGAAGTAGCATATATACGATTGGATCCAGAAAGAAGAAAATCGAAGAAGAAATTAAACGGCGATACCTGGAGTTCAGTGGTGACAGGATATTCATCCATGTCAACGTAATTCTTATTAATGGCAGCCATGATCAGCTTATCACACTCAGGTTCCATCCACGTCGTCACGAAGGACGCCAGATTGAGCCTCGGATTTCCGTCCAACATTAGCTCATCGTTTATTATCTGATACGCAGCCTCCTTTGGGGTCGAATTATCGGGGATCTGAAACCTACACTCACACAAATTAATCTCAAAATCAAATTTCACATAAAAAAGTTGATCAGAAAATGGTAGATCTGGTTGATCGGAATTTGCACCTCGGGAGAGAGGTGCGGACGTATCGAGAAGCAAAAGTTGAGTGAAGCGAGACATCGGACTCTGATCGGACGGTTCTCGATAGCACCATTTTGGTTTCACTGTGTGTTTTCTGTGTGTGAGTTGGGGGGAGCAGACGGATATGTGGTAAGAGGTAATTGAGGGCAGGGCAATTATATAGCCAAAGAACGCGGAAAGAAGACATAGAAATATTACTGGGGACCAAAATATAAAACAAAAGGCGATTTGGTTGGAAAGTTTGAATATTATAAGGACTGTAGTGCAATTTAAAGTCGGCATGGAGCCATGGACTTTGGACTCTTGATCGTGGGAACATATTGATTCGACATTGGACGATTTTTATCCGCATATTAACAGAGACGGACGTCTTCAAGTGTGTTAGACCATCTAATTAACTTAAAATTCTTTTTGAAATCTAAAGCGACGTTCTGAGTTTGAGGATTTTTTAATTTTGTTTTTGTTACCCGGTTAACATGTCTTTTGTGATATTTTAATCTGTTGTTAGTATGTTTATTTAATCATTTATATTTTGTTCTTTACTTTGTGATTCTATATTTTGGCTATTTGCATTGTTTTAATTTTAATTATTTTTGAGTTTACGAAAACAGAAAAGAGAAGGTATCAAACCATCAAAAAATCTAAAAATTTGTTTATATGGATTTGCAATTTACACAGCAGTAATCTATTTTACTATTTGTGTTTATTAATAAGAACTATAAAATTTCTTATAATAAAGAACTTTATGTTTTTTGAATTGTGAGTCATGTTTTTTGAATTATTGAGTTCGTAATGAATATTTTTTTATTATTGAAATAACAATCACAAGTCAACGTTATTCAATTAAATTATTATTATTCTTTTATTTTTAAGATCCGAAATATTCTTTGTTAATATTTTGTTACTAGCAGGTTAATTAAAGAAAAATAGAATCAGTGATCGTGAGAAAAATTTGAAGATTGATTTTGTCAAAGTTTAAACAATTATTTTAACAAGTAATTTCTGTTTTTAAACAAACTTTCACTATTTAATTATCCTATAGGTAATTAATTTTTTTACATCATTTATATATTATATGTATTATTAATGTTATGATAAAGAAATCCCTCTTATATTAAAATCCCGGCATTAATCTTATGATAAAGAAAACCCCCTTATATTAGAATCCTGGCTCCACCATATACATAAATCAGCTTTATCATTTTTATTACAAACAAATTAATTGAATGTTCCTTTAACTTTGATCTTATTTCACATTTAGTTATTTAAAATAAAAGATTATGTTGTTCATATTTTATATGTAAAATTGTTATATTGTTGGCTCTTTAGTTAAACATAGTTATTTTTTACTATTAACTTTGTCTTGTACGAATACAAAATTGTCAATTCGCATTATTTTCTATCTCACCCATTAGAATTAAAGTAAAAAAAGAAGCAAAAACGGTTTATGAGTAGCAACTTCATCAGGAACATCCTTCATGGAACATTACTCCAAGTCCCCGACTACCAACATGAGCAAATGAGCAATTTTTAGATAATTTTGACCAATAGATATACCAACATCCATAAGAAGCAGAATTCAAGACACTTGGTGCACCAAAAAACCTTATTCTACTCATTTTTCCCACAACAAACAACCTTACATTGATTAATCTAAACAACCTTAGAATTCAAGACACTTGATGCACCTAATGAGATTTGAAGTAGTAAACCCTAATTTTCACTCGAGAATCGATAACTAAAACATGATCTGATGGTTGTTTATATAAATTTTTTTATTTTGGCCGGTGGGTTCTGGGTTTTGAGAATTTGTTTGAACTTGAAAATGTTATATTTACCGATTTGGGTGTAAGAAGGACTCTAAGTCTATGAATGAGAAAGAAGATGATGCAAAATGACTATTTTGCCTTGGGTGAACATAAAGGCGGTTTGGGACGCTTTTAAGCTTAAATCCAACCTAAACCGTTAATTTCGGTTTTAGAATTTTCAAACCCAAAGTTTTGGATATCTATCGGTTTCGGTTTTAGCGGGTTCGTGCCCTTAACAGTTTCAGTTTCAATTTCTAAACCGAACCCACTTAATCTTGACAAAATCTATTTTGAGTTCAAATTTGTTGTTTTAGGCCTTAAAATGTTATTTTTGGGTTTAATTTGTGGTTTAAGACTTATAAAAACAATTAATAAATTAATACATTAGATAATAAATTAATAAAATGCAATTAATACTTATACCGTTATAAAAAATAATGTATTTAAACATTTGGTGTGGTGCTTTCTTTGAGGCGGTTTGTTTTACTAAAATCAAAACCATTGGGTTCTTCATATTTTAAACTAAACCATCCATTTTGATATGGTTTCGGTTTTGTTGGTTTTAAACTTTTAAAGGTATGGGTTTGATTTTTCGGTTTCTACACTCACCTCTAATTTTGCCCATTAAGGAAACAAAGTTAACTCTCCGTTAACTAAAGGACCACATGTGTAATGACGTACCGTATAAATAATTACTGACATAATTTTAATTTTTAAGGACTGAATGTGAAATAAGTGCAAACGTAAAGGTGAATTGGTGTTATTTACTCTTTTATTCATTGAAATTCTAGTTTTTCTTAATGGTCTATTTTTTTATATTTTTTTAACGCCAAAGTGTAAAAAACAAACACCCATAATATAATTTCTTCGTATTTTGTATTCAAAATTATGTAAAATGGATTACTTGTTCAATAAAAGAAATAAAGTTTCCTATCGAGCTAATATACAAAAACAACACATTTTAGCTTGTGCACTTTTTATATAAACCAATAAATATGGTATAGACATGGTGGTTGAGTTATAATAAGAAATTAATCGAAGTAGATATTTTTTTTGGGTGATTGAAAGTATGTATAGTATGAATGACAGGGATGACTATTTAACTATCTTTGTTAATAATGTTTGAATGAATATTTGTTTAATAGAAGTTGTTAGTAGAAGTTTGAATGATAAAAAATAATATAAATCATAGACTTGAAGATAATTTAAATAACATGCACGGTATCTAAAACAATCCCTACAACTGTAGCATTATTGTAACAATATTAATAAACAAAACTACACGATTTATCAAATCATCATAATCACAATATAATATTACTCCCCTGCATATATTTTGAGCTTAATTAATTTCGTTATAAAATCAGTTAGGATATATTTGTATACATGACGTGATGTAGGGGGTTATTTTTCGTTACATCAAAATTTTTTAACCCACCTATTATCTAAATAACCAATCACAAATCAAAAATCAGAAAAGATAAATAGAAAAACAAAATTGATGAGGAGCAAACTGAATGATATGAAAACCACCACACTAAACCCCGGACCATGTCGTCATGGAGTGGAGGGAGGTCGACCACGGCGTGCAGCAAAGGCCACCAAACCCTCTATCACTGCCCTTATTGTTAGAATATTTCAATAGGAAAATCTGTAACAATCAAAATCATTACGGATCAAAGGTAGGTGACTAGTTTGGCAAATTCAGATGGCAAAATGGTGGCTAGAACGTGATTAAATAAAGGCATTTTGGATATGAACCGTAATTTATTGAGGTTTGACACTTTCTCAAGAATAGATTGAAATTTTTTATTCGTGCGGCTCTTAAGTTAAGGGAACAGATTCGTACACAACAAATTTTGTCTATACACAACAGTTACAAGAAATTAACAACATATAGTACAAATCAATAATGCATAATTGTTATATACGAATAATTATTGTTGTATAAGAATTATCACCCTTAAGTTAATTTTGAAATTGTATTATATTTTGGTTTGGTTTTGATTTGTTGTTTTGATGGCTGGTAGATTTGAGTCTCAATTACATAAAATGACTGTTAGACACATAAAATCCCCAACACATAGATACATGCGATTTTTCAAACCAAATTGAAGAACATTGGCATAGATTATGAAAACAATGATCTACTTGAAGTGAACAACATGGTAGTACACTAGCACATACGTACCTGAAATACTAACTAACATCACGTACTCATAATTAAGGACTGCATATTAGAAAGGTGTTTGTAATAATCAATCTCAACTAGTATCGAGTAGCTTCTAGAACACTAGAAGTCTAGAACAGATGTTAGTTCAAAATATGACTAAGTCTCCAGCAGCTGCGGAGTGGAGGATAAAGGAATAGCAGGATTACAACATTGCACAGGATCAATCAGAATGCGGGAGCGCATAGCCTTTAAGAGATAGGGGGCGTGGGAGCATAATAATTTATACTAATTATTCACCGCGGTTTTTAATGCAGATTTGACCACTGCATGCACCCCCCTTAACTTAACCCCTATTACGTAAAGGGGACCTTCGGCGTATAGTTCTATAAATACAGGGCAAAAGAAGGAGTAGCGTACTTAAAGAGTAAAAAACTCCATCGTAGCGCAAAAGTGCATTCCGCAGAAAGTTTCCACTTTTCCGTCCAGCTAAAAAAATGGAGTAGTATAAGATGCTTAATAGCTCCAACAAGCGCGAAAGCCGTTCCTTCTTGCTTTCGAGCCCAAGCCTACGTTTGCTTAGTAAGGTTGCTTTTTTTTAATATCTCCTCAAAAATAGAAAGGCAAAAGGTTGTTTACTTTACTTTGAGGACAAAAATAGAAAGAAGGTATTATATAATAAAAAAAGAGAAAGTTACTCCGAAAACTTATCATCTAAAGCAAAATAGCTTAATAAAATAGTATTTCATACCTCATTGAGGAACATTTTATTTCTATTAATTATATTGTTAATTAGAAGCAAGCAAAATTAATAAGTTAGGGATGAATGTTATTACATCAGTATGAAAGAAAGTATATCACAAATGGCCTACAAACTACAATTTGCAAGGTTATAATTATGACTGAATATGAAATAACTTCAACGATGATAATAACAATTATCAACTTGTTGGTCCAATATCATAAATGGCCTAGAAATTGCAACTTGCAAGAATATAGAATGCAATTAAGAATCGACATAAGTCATAAGACTGTGCTTGTTAGATATTATTATATATAACGGAACATCATATTTAGGAACTTTGTTCCGTTATGTATAATAATAGAAATTTTCTATTCTGTTATATATAAAGTTGTCAAGTTTTCCTATTTAATTGAACGGACTTAAAATTTTTCTATTGTATGTATCGAACTTTTAATTTGTCGTTATTGTATGTATTAAAGTTTTTATTGTATGTACTAAACTTGTACATTTTTTCGTATTTTATGTAACCAAAATACATACAATAGCAACAAATTAAAAGTTTGATATACACAATAGAAAGTTTTAAAGTCCGATACGTATAATAGCAAATCGTGACAACTTGGATATATTTTAGTGAACTAAACTCTATAATAAGACCTTATTTTCTAATAATGTTTGTGGATGGACAAACTTTTTTAAAGAAAACTTTTTTTTAATATGCGATAAGGGTTTTAAAAATATTATTATTTCATCTTATCTTTGGAAGAGATTAAATATCACTTATTTTTCGTAGACTTTTTAACTTAAGTCTCATCTTCGATCTCCCGTAGACTTGGAATCTCTTAATAAGACAATTTCAACCATTCATTTAGTTAAAATTAAAATTATTTTTTAATTAGACAATCCTTACATTTAATTTAGTTAAAATTAAAACTCAGTTATAACTCCAAATAAAGTAATTATTCAAATTCAACACAAACAACTTTTAATTAGTCTTTGGGTTTAAGTGTCAATGTGTCATCATATTTCAATCACGTCAATCACGTAAGTTACAAAATATAAATTAAACAGAACCCAGGCTAATGTCCTATATAGCGCGCTGCTTGAAGCTCGCATATTACCCTATATGAATGTTACTGTGGACCCAGCTCACTAACATAATTTCGCTTAGAAAAAAAAAACCCAGGCTACCATTTCAATATTGCATGAGAGATTAATTACATACAAAATATTTTTTTTAATGTACCATTTATGCTACGAAAGTCGTTAGGCTTTTTAATTAAGCGTACGCTGATTATTTAATTGATTATAATTCGTGTAGTAATATAACATTTTTTTTTACTATTTTAACATATTAATTTCAAAATTGTTTTATGCATCTTTTTAAATAATTTTTGTATGTCTTATATAGTTATTTAATATATTTTTATTAATATTTATTATTTTTAAACCAACTCGTATAATCACACGTGCATCTGATTTAGTTTATTTTGAATGACAAACACACACTCATTTAAACTAAACCTATGTCCACAACAGGACTTGATCGAAACGTCTAACAGAGAGAAACAAAAAAACGTGTCAGGTTGCGTTTAGGAGGAGAAAAATTTTCTGTTTTTCGTTTTCTGTTTTTTTGTGAAGAATTGTGGAGTTTTTATTTTCTGAAAAAAATAAAAAACATGTTAAGATGAAGGAGTGGAGTTATCATTTTTCAGAAAAAAATGGAAAAAATGTTTGGTTGAAATGTTTTCTTTGAAAAAGTATGAGAGTTTGAAAATATTAAGGAGATTGGGAAAATATGAAAATGTGAGGGAGTTTTCTGTTTTCTTGTAAAAATGTGAAAGTAAGCATGTTTTCTAATTTTCAGTTTTCTTAAAAAAAATCTAGAAAAATAGAGAAGTTTTTTGGAAGTGAACGCAGTCTTAGTATCTCTAGCTCCCTTTTATTTTTCACTTTGACAAATATGAGGTCGGATCTTACTAGTAGTTCTACCGGAGAATTTATCATATTCTTCTTTAGCCAAAAATATATGCTTGGCCAAGATTTCACTCGTATTTAACCCACATTAAAAGAGAAGCTTTGATTTCTACGGAATAACTTTAGAAGGATCGTCTTCGTCCTTAGACTACGCTATGCTAGCTGTTTCTGAACCTCCGCAATAGGACCACAAGAACAAAAGAAGTATGCAAGAAAAGCTTTGTATATAAATGTTTTTTCGATTCCATGGGCACCATCTAAGAAAAATAAGCCTAGACAACGCGGTACTCCTCTCAGACTTCACGAAAACATCAAGACAATTCTAAATCAAGTACTACGAGTCGAGTCAATAATTTTCTAAAAGTTGAATTTAATGAACAACTTTTATTTGGTGATCGCATTGGTTCCATGCTTCTAGAAACATTTTATTTTTCTTGATCAAATTAGTTAGTTTCCTTTTACCGTCTTCAATGAAAAGTTCAACGTACTTTTTGTAAAATTCTTGTCTAAAAAAGTCCAGGTAAACCCATAGCTAAGCCTAGGCAGCTCCAATACCAGTTGTGCTAGCTCATAGGTTGGGACTTGGGGCTGGGGAGATATTTATTAAGGGTAATTTTCCAGAGCTAGGGGTGACGTAAAACTATGTGGAAATGGGTGTTGACTCGTATACTCGTTCAATTCTTTCGTATTCAGCAAGGCGCGCAGTTGTATTTGGACCTTTATAACGGTAAAAATGATCGAGTTAAAATGATCATAGAAAAGTATATACGTTGATTCATTGATTTTTTAGAGAAATGGTTTCTTTTACATAATAGTAACAAAGTTTCAAAAGTGTTTTACCAAGGTCATATATGAGTTATTTCAAAGGAGTGAGTGATTTTTGTGAAACACTATTAAAACTTATTACTATTCTGTGAACTTTCCAGCTTAGACAAACTCTATATTTTTCTATCAAATCTTTATATTAATCATCGTATCAGGATAAGCATTAAAAGTAATAGATGAAGAAATAGAATAAGTAGATTTTACATGTTCGCATTATTTAATCTTCTATCTTTTGCTCTATAAAAAACTAATTGAGAAAAAATTTATTAGACAATCTAGTGGCCTAGCCTTTAATTTAATAAATAAATATTAATTATACAATCTTTACAATCCATTTATTTAAAATTGAAGAGTCAATCTTGACTTTTAAAGATCAAACTAATACAAATATATTTTGAATTTAAATATAATAAGTCAATTATTTAATAATTTGATTTGTTATATTGAAACGTTGTACAATATATTTAATAAGTTGTAAAATATTAAACAAAATTTTAATATATGGGTTCTTACATTATTTTAGAATTATTAATATTATATTTATTTTAGTTTTTAGTATTAGATCTATATTATGGATTTTGATAAATTATGTATTGTAGATTGTATTATAAAATTAATATTAAAATAAAAAAAATATTAGATAAGTAATCAAATTTTAAAATATATTTTATCATATATAAAATATTTTATATATCACTGATTATACATAATTTTTGGTGTTATTGTCTTCTTATATCTTAAAATATCATTTTTACTCACCCTGATTTACAAATATCATATTTACGCTTTATAACATTTTAAAATATCATATTTAATCAAATTTTTAGTTTTATCATTTTAGAATATTTTATAAACATTTTAAATTATACTCTAATAATAACCAATAAATACTAAACTTAATTGCTAGTAATTGAAACAATAATTATCGATGGTTTCTACAAGAAATATAATCGTTTCTATTCGTATAATGATACCACATTTCTGCCGTCACGTCTGTTCTACTCCTACGTCAACTCTTCCACTGCTTATTTGGGTGTTAACACCGTATGTCATCATTTCTTTAATTTTTATTTTTTTCATGTTTTATAATTATTTAATATTTTTTTTTATAGTAATATTTAATATTTATTATTCTTTAAAACCAAACCATATATTAAACGAGTATATTAATCTAGTAAGTATATAAATGAAGAAGAAAGATTCGGTAAAGATAAAGTTTGGTAAATTTTGGTATGTGTGAAACGTTTTAAACAAGAACCATTTATTCGTTGTGTTATGTAAAGAAAACTACAAAGATATTATATCATATTAATTTAATAATACATAGCTACTACAGATTAATTGACTTTTTCTGACGCCATGGGAAATATGTCACTAAATCTGCATCTAGCACATTTTAAATTTTATGATGGAAAAAGTTATGTAGGCAAATGAAATAGAAAAAAATAAAATAAAACAAACCTAATCTTGCTCGCTGAAAACACTAGCACAAACGAGATGACTAGACCTTTCGAGCGCTGCTCTAAACCTCTTGGGCGATCGTTGTGAAGCCGACACCATACCCGTTTATACATATTGGCATACCGATTACACATATGCATATTACACTCGCCTCCCAGCTCTTGATATATCACAATCGTCATTTGCTGAATCCATCATCACCAAATTCATCTTAGATCCACTAATTCATAGATCGAAGTCATCGACTTCATTAAATCATCAATTGCTTTACTGTATAACCAGAGTTAAGGTTCGTTCCGGCTTTAGATTGCGAAGTTCATCCTTTTTTAGAAGGAATATAAGTATGCAAGCCTAATCTATTGTTCATATCACTAATTTATTTAATCAAGGATCACCAAATTTTTAAGATTAAAAAGACTTTAGGTTCCGAATTTGCTCATGTTTAATGTTATTGAAGCAACAACATCGTTCTTAAATTTTCATGTAATCTAAATATGAAAATTACCATCTAAACCACGTCACATTGAGTGTAATTCACTATTGTCGCATACTATTTCCAACTGTCATCGCTTATTCGCTTGTTATTATGGCCAACTACTACAAAAACTTATCACACAATATCTGTTTATTTGTAACCGGCACATAAACACATAACAGTATCTTATCTTACTAGTTAATAAAACACAAAAATTTCAAATTTTTTTC
>JAUEJL010003830.1:0-10339 GCA_032274825.1 Drosophyllum lusitanicum | reverse complement strand
GCGTTTACAGCAAGAATTGTGGAGATATTCCGATCGTTGGCGCCTCATAGTGATAATGGGTCGGAGAATGCGGGAAACAAGAATGCAGGAAACGAGAATGCAGATACGGATGATTAACCGTAGCTTATATATATGTTAGACAATTAAAGTAGACTTTGTTTTGTGTAAAACGACTTTTGGTTTGTATGAAGAATGTGGGTTATTTTATAATATATGCGCGATTTATTATATATTTCTGGATTTCATTGATTGTATATATGCAGGAAATATCAGTATTTTAGTGTGAATATTGAATGTGTTCAAGAACTAATAGGGGCGACGCTTTTAGAGGCGACATCAGGAAATAGGGACGACGCTTTTAGGGGCGACACTAATAGGCGCGGCATTTAGGCAACAGCGACAAGGCAATAGGGGCGACTTTCAGGAATATTAGGCGCGACATATGTCGCCCCTAATACCGTGTTACCTTGTAGTGAAGGTTATACGGTAAACGATCATACTTTCATTTGTCTCTAGTTAATTAATTAATGAGTATATAAATAGGTATTTAATTTGTAATTATACTTCAATGATTGAAGTAACCTTTGGTGGGCAAAAACCTGGCATTTATATATGTATATGATCACTTAAGAAGGAATTGTGATTATTAACTAAGTATTGGTTTCTTTAATGTCTTAGTTGAAATTAAACCTCTACCAATTTGATAAATTCTTTAACATTTCTTATATAATTTTAAAAATGAATGAACCGACCCGGCATGGGTGGACTTTGAAAGTTCATTTGATAGCCTTAATCGAAATTTTCTTCTTGAGATCATGTCACACATGGGTTGGTAAAAGGGGGTATTTTTTGGATTAAGGATTTCCTTGCATAAGTTTCCTTTTCAATCCTTGTTAACGGGTCTGTATGTCTCGAAGGAGTACGTTCTTAATGAAAAGGGGTGTTAGGCAAGGAGATCCGCTTAATTTCTCCGTTCTTAGTCTTTTATTTGTCATGGAAGCTCTTCAACATCTTATTCAAGAGACTTGCGAGAAAAACAATTTTCATGGGATTTCTTTGTCGGGTAATAATTAATGCCATTACTACGATACACAAATGAGTGATGACGCTTTGTTTTTTGGAAAATTAGTGCAAACATGAGACACGGTGGCATAACTAGCAGATTAAAGTTGACAAATTTGTCACCAAAAAAAAAAAAAAAAAATCTGTTTCTATGTGGCGGTAGGATAACGTACTCTTATCAATGCAGTTCTTGTGGCGTAGAATCAGGTGGGTTGGGATTGGTAGTTTGAAAGCTAAACATATGGTCGTTTTGGCAAGGTGGAGGTGGAGGTACTTAAATGAGCATTCTTCTCTGAGTCAGAATCATTAATCTTATTTATGGGGTTGATGGAGCCTTTAGAAATTAAAGTAGAGTTCTTATGACCAAAGCATAGAGATGGAGACTTGGGGATTACATTTACAACTCTTGTATTAGAAATTAAAGAAAAAGCAACCAAAAGGAGACGTGATATGTGTGTGCATGTCAGTGTGTGTTTGAGCCACGCCCCAATCAGAGGGTTTCTTGAACCTTCTTCGATCGAGAATCAGAGAGGGAAGGAGGCATAGGCGTTCACTAATCGAAGGGAGCAATCAAAGGAACAAAAAATTGAGGGTTGAGAGTGTGAGTGTGAGTGTGCGTAGTGTGTCCGTCGCATACTTGTATGTGCGCATAAGCCATGACAGCCTTCAATGGACCAAAAGAAAGGAGTCCAAAGTTATATCTAACTCAAATCTTGCAATCCTTCATTGATTTCCAGCAAGTTGTGAAGATTATACAAGATTAAGGTATGTTTAAATTCATGTTTAGAGTTAGGGTTTACACCCATTTGTGTTCTTGAATCAAAGTGTGTAAGTTACATATCAAGTTTTGATTAGAAATCATGTTATATATGTGTATTGATCGTAAATTCGAATTGGTTAACTTGGATTATTGCTTGCAATATGTGTAATTGGAGTTTTGGCAAGAGAACATTTGCAACAAGATGAAATGGGTCATGGGTTGAGATTTGACCAAAAGTCGTAAATATATGATAAAGTTTAATGTTTAAACATGTGTAGAGACTTCAAATATGTACTTACTAAGTGACTTTTAGCAATTGAATGATAAATTTGAAGCAATCATGAAGAAGTTGGGTTAAAACTAGTTGAAGGTTAGAGGTGTTTTGAAATTTTGGTAGATTGCATACACCATGTTAGAAAAATCATATAAAATCAACGATAAATCGTTAGAAGGAAACAAGGGAAAACCAATTTATAAGCATAAAGTGGTCAAATGAATGATTATAAGTACAACTAGCGTTTGTGAGTCAAAATATGAACAAAACTTGGTGAATGAGATAGATATTGTCTCAATTGTGCTCATAAGATGAAATGATAAACTAAAAGACCCATTTGGTAGAAGTGTTGCAAGTTATAAGGCCCATTTGATAGAATGTTGATCATTTAGTGAGTAATTTATTGAAAACATACTTGAAATATACAACCGAAGGGTTCCAATCCGCAACGAGGAGTTACATTACTAGAAACGAGGCGTTGCCATAACAAGTAGGGGAGACTTTTTATGCAATGTAATGCTATTTTTCTCACTCATGTCCAAATCCTTGTTTTCGGCTCCATTTGGCAATGCCAGATTGAATTTGTATACTATATTTGCTAAAGCGAGCTCAAAGATTGATATAGCAAACTGAATTCCAGGACACCCTCTTCGTCCAGCACCAAATGGTAGCAGCTCGAAGTGAAGCCCTTTATAGTCGATTGAGTTGTTCAAGAACCTCTCTGGCCTAAATTCCTCGGCTTCTTCCCATACGGTTGGATCTCTTCCAATGGCCCAAGCATTGACAATCGTTTGCGTGCCTGCTGGAATGTCATACCCCATTAACTTGATATCTTGCATTGATTCTCTTGGAATTAGTAACGGGATTGGAGGATACATGCGCAGTGTTTCTTTGACGACGGCTTTGAGATACTTCATTTTCTCCAAATCGTTTTCAGAAATCATGGATCTTCCTTGTGCTATTTCTGTTACTTCTTGTTGTAGTTTCTTCATTACTCTTGGATGTCTTATTAGCTCACTAATTGACCACACAAGACTTGCAAATGTAGTATCCGTTCCAGCTGCAAATACATCCTACAAATAAAACACACTACTTATCATTGATATCATCTGTTTGAATTTTAAATTTTCGATTATATATTGTTTTTATGCTTGATTTCCATGTTTGGTATGATTGAATTGGAGAGTATCTGAATGAAATTGTTTTTGTTTTTTTTTTCCTTTTTAGTTTATTAAATAGTGGTTTTAGTAGATGTTCTTCTCTGGTTTATTGAGATCTGCAGTTGATGCTCATCTGGATTCATGTGAAATAGAAGATCTTGGGTTAGTATTTATTCATTATTATGTTATTAATTTTAAAAAGTTAAATTAGCAGCTCAAATAATCATCTGACTTATTTAGTTTATAAGATAATGTGAACCAATCAAAAGAAAAACTACAAGGATTTTATTTGCTTGTTAAGAAAAGAGAGATCAAGGTCTCACCAAGTAAAATCAATGCACTTGTAGGAAAATATCATGTTCTCTAAGAGTATCCGGCAATGGTTACTCCCCATCATATCATCATGTCAGTTTTTCACTCTCATCACTTAACGCACCTCTCAATCATGGTTTGTTCACTCCCACCACATCAAATTCTAAGATCCACATAACACCCAACTAACCAATCAAACAAATTGACACGCAGGCCCACCTTGACCGTCCCCTCACCACACAGCTATCTGCCACTGTGAAGAAAAAAAGAGTTGTAACAATAAAGCCCAATACTTTGAACACTAATAACAATGAAGGCAAAAAAAGAAGATATCCAAGACCAAAGTATCAGACTTTGGAGAATTGAAATATCTGTTGTATTTTCTATATATCAAAACGTACAAGGAGCCTGGATTTTATAGGCACAATACACGGATGGAAATAACAAGAAAACAGGAAACTGAATCAATTAAATAGGAAATGATGATCAATTTCTGATCCTAATAAAACTTCCTATTTTAACACAAAGTTCTAAGATATCATCCTCAATTCTCCGTTCAATTCAAAACTTTCAATGTGGAAGTCGAATTCCCTCCTTTTTGTGGGTCGTTTGTTTCTAGTGAAATCAGTCTTAAGCAGCTTGGGTATCTATATTTTCTCCTTATTGAAGCCCCCTCAAAGATCATTAACATGTTGGAGAGTATAAAATAAAAAAAGAAAACTTGGGGACTAAAAGATGGAAAAAGGTAAATTGGATTGATCAAATGGCATTAGGTCCTAGCAAATAAAGACAAAGGAGGCTTGGCAATTGGTAGTATCAAAGCTCAATACACGACCCTCTTAGCCAAGTGGTGGTGGTGATTCAAAACTGAAAATGATCCCTTATGGAAGCAAGAAATCAAGTCGCTTCATAGAGAAAAATCAGAAAATGGAGGTATAATTCAATCAAATTATTTGAAGAAACTTCTTGGAGTATGGCACAATATTCCATAGACACAATTTGAATTTGAGAAGGTAAGTTTTCCATTAGCAAGCAGGTTCCAAGTTGGGCCTCAAGGAGACCTGCCTTCTACTTGCTTTGATATTTAGGATCAAAGGAAATGATTGCGTGTGTATAGTATAATATAATTAACTAGCTTAAATAAATGTGTATATAATATAATATAACTAGATTAAATAACTATAAAACACAAAAGAAATAAGAATTTAAAAAAATGTTGATAGTTGACATCAACAACCAAACTAACGGTAGAAGCGTTGGCGCGAGGTTGAGAACAGACGTGATAACAGAAACATGATATCATAATACGAAGAGACATGATTACAAGTCATCAATTATTATTGTTACAATTAAGACAATAAGGTCATGTCTTTATTGGTTATAATAAAAAGAATTTTAAATTCATATAAATATTTTAAATTGATAAAACTAAGAATATGGTTAAATATAATATTTTGAAATGTTATAGGATAAATATGATATTTATAAATTAGGATGGACAAGTATGATATTCTAAGGTTTAACAAAGGCATATATGAAATTTTTTGATAATTTGATTCAATTTTGACCTACCAAAGTCAAAATTAGAATTGTAATTTTGATTAAATTGATAGTGAAGATTAAACGGTTAAATTTATTTTATTTAATGAAGAGTTAGGATCGTTCAATAATTTTAATGCATGTTAGTTTTTTATTTATATTAGAAGATATAATATAAATATGATATAGTAAAAGTTTATTTGAGAACCATTTGTATTGCGAGAACTGCATTAACGACACATTAATGACTCATTAACAGGGATATTTTAATCATTTTGTATATTGTCCGGGTGAACCATTATTAAAGAGTTATTATTTAATAACGTTTGATTTTTTCCAAGATTGATTTTCGCGTTTCACGCAATAAGAATGATTCTCAAATTAATCATTCTTGTATAATTAATATATGTATATATAACTGTGCGAGAGACGGAGAGAAAGTAAGGATAAACCATGAGTTAGGCAATATTACATTTTATATTAGTTTTAAACTGTTTTTACGATGAGTAATATTTATGACTTTTTTCAAGGTTGGTTTACATCACTTTCGGGTTTCTACCTATAAATGAAGGTGTAGACATCATGTTAATTAGGTGGTTAGGTTTAATTATTATTAATATTATTTTTGTTATATTATTTTTTTGAACGGCGAGTTAGTTGTTAGTGGGCTGGGTCCGCAGTGACATCCATAAAAGGCAGTATGCGAACCCCAAGTCATCCTCCTGAGGGGATAAACCCCACTCCTCCACCACAGAAGGAAAACCCCCACGAGGAGACTCGAACCCGAGACCTCCCCATGTGGTAACAACCTCCTGACCACCAGGGCAGAACCCCAATGGCATAACAATTAACTTGGTATTTGTTACTTTTTTACATTATTGCAACGTGGAATAGAAGCTGATTGTGTAAAAAACTCGGAATGATCTTGTGTTTAATGGAAAGAGATTTTTTGTGTTGTCGATAATAGTAGAAGTTCAAGTTATCCTCTTTATGTGGATTAAGTTTAATTAGAGCTAATTATACATCGTTAAATTCATCTATGTGATGTTGTAACTCGTTACCGTTATTTTAATTTGTACTTATAACTTTATTTCGAGTATCTTGCTTGAATTTTATATTTAATATTTAATATATATTGGGTTGTTAGGTTTGGATGACCATATGAATCTCAATTCCTAGCTTCCCTTCTTATTGTGGTTAAAAAAAGAGAGGGGAAAAAGTCTTACCAAAATGATAGCTTTAATGTTGTCTCTGTAAAGGGTAAATCCAATTGTTTCATCTCTTTGTATATCCAATAAGATGTCAACTAAATCTTGATCTTCATTACTTTGATCATCCAACTTACTCCTCTTTTGTAAATGTTCTTCAACAACACTTTCAAGAAACTCATCAAAATCTTTAGCAACTTTTCGCGCTTTATCTTCCAAACCACTCAATCGATCAAACCACGACAACCACGGAATATAGTTTCCGACGCATATAACACCAAGCACATGCACAAATCTCTCTAACAAGTCCATGAACTTTGACCCTCGATATGTCCTCCCAAGGGCCACTTTACAAACAATGTTATTAACAAGCCAAAACAGCAAGTCACTTAAGTCAATCTCAGAATGACAACTTTTTTCAATTGTGTCAATCATAAGACCCGTCTCTTCTTCCCTTACTTGGCGAAATGACTGGACTCTTGCGTTGTTTAAAAGATGGACTACTGCAATGCTCTTCACCTGCCTCCAAAACTCCCCGTAAGGAGAAAAAGTTATGTCGTTGGAGCCGTAGACAATTGTGTCCGGGATTTTTAACTTGGGTCGATTAGCGAAACTCAAATCGTGGGTTTTCATGATCTCTTTGGCAGCTTCAACAGATGAAGCTACAAGAACAGATACACTGCCAAAGTGCATGAACATGAGTGGACCGTGTTTTTGGGACAAGGCCCGGAGAGATCGGTGTGGGCTCGTCCCTAGTTGGTGGAGGTTTCCGATGATCGGAAGCTTTGATGGAGATGGTGGTAAAATGTTTCGAGTCTTCGAATGAAATGAAATCCATTTGAAAGTGATGAAAAATATTAAAATGATGAATGAGAAGAAAAGGAGGAGGTAGGCTTGTAATGAAGAAGACATACCGCTGCCACTGAGTGTGTTTAGCTACAAGATTTATTTGTCAGGATATTTATGGTGGTACTTCCTACCTTGAATGGGTAGCTATAGATAAACCTGCAATGTCAATGGACAATAATTCATTATTTGCTTTTTTTAATTCGTTTTTTTTTTTTGGATTGTGACTTGGTGATGATGCGTATCTTGACAATTTATTGTGGTTCTATAATTGTTTGCTTGTACGTAAAATTCGGTATCTTAGAAGAGTTTCTATATTCTTTTACTAAATCTTGCTACTCATCTTTTACTCACACGATCAAAACTTGTGTCAAAATTAAAAGAGAAAAAAGAAAGAGAATTTATATATTTCACGTGTCACAGCTTAGTATGTAGAAAGATAAAGTAAGAGAATATAGTACATAAAATAGGATATTTTATCTCAAAGTATAATCAAATTCAGCAATAAATCTTGAAATATTGGCTGGGTATTCAATGAGCATAAATTTTAAAAAATTCAAGTATAATATTTGTCTTGTCGTGGCTAAATATAATATATATGTTGAAATTTAGGGAAAATTGAAATTATTTTTATTTTTATTTTTGTTTATAGCCCTCTTTTAATTTCTCCAATCAAGTAAATTTCATATGAAGTAATTAATAACACGACATTGGTTTGGGTTTTCCTTTTTCTTGATAAAAGTTATATAATATTTAATTATTTATTGATTATATTTTTTCAACAATATTGTTAGGATATGACTCGAAAGATATTTGAAATTGAAAAAACAAAGTGTTTGGCATGCAGCAGGTGTGCTCGGTGTGCAACCTTCGATGTTGCTTGGCGTGGGCTCTTGCTCCATGGTGTGCATGGAGCAGGTGGCTTCAGGCCCAAGTTGTTGGTGTTGTGCGGCAGCTGAATTTCTAATTTTTGGTAAATTGTTTAGTTATAAATATCAAGTTTGGGGTTCAGTCATATGTACATATAACACTCTGAGTTAATAAAGAAGTCTATATTAATTCATGTCCATGAACGTAGGTCATTATTCTGACCAAACCACGTTATATCTTGTGTTTGTTTGTCTTGTTTGTTATTCGTATTCTTTTAACGCTTAAAGGGTGTCTCGAATTTGTTCAAATATTAAAAACTTATGGAATTAAGTTAAATTTATTTCTTTTGTTATAAACTTATCAATATTCTAATTATGATATGTAAGTTTTTTTTACACATCTTCTCATTAAATTTTAAAAAGCTGTAAATAAAAATAAATTTAAAAGTTGTACCTATTAAATATAGGTATCTAAATATCTATAAGTGTCAAATGTAACTATTTAATATAGGTAACTAAATATCAAGAGAATGATATTGTGTTATTTTCTAGTTTTTCTTTTTTTTAAATGCAAATTATTTTTATTAAAGTTGAAACTAGCACAGTCCACTGGGTTTGTTCGCTACAAGATTTATCGGACAGGATATTTACGATGGTACTTTCTAGCTTGAATGGCTATAAACCTGCAATGTCAATGGACAATAATTCATTTATTATTTGTTTTTTTTAAAGTAAACGAACTAAACGTTGACAATTTGTCGGTATCGATATATATTCAAATCTTTTTTTAATTCTTTTTTTTTTTGTTTGGTGATGACACATATCTTGACAATTTATTGTGTTTCTATAATTGTTTGCTTGTATATAAAATTCGGAATGTTAAAAGGAGAGATTCTATATTCTTTTACTAAATTATGTTACTCGTTCTTTTATTCACATGATCAAGATATGTGTTAAAATCAAGAGATAATGAAAGAAATGGAATTTGTGAATTTCATATATCACAACTTAGTGTGTAAAACTCATGCAAGGTGCTAATCGGGGTAAAATCCGAGAAACTTATCTGCTAACAGATTATGAACAGTTCAAAGCCGAGGAAGGAGAAGATCTAGAGAGTACTTATCTCCGGTTTGTTGCTCTTCTTAACAATCTGAAGAAGTACCGGCTGACTAAAGGAGCAAATGATGTGAACATAAAATTCTTAACGAATTTGTTACCTAAATGGTTTAAGTATGTTGATTTCATCTGACAAAACAAGGATATTTTTGTGTCGGATATCCATAATATTTATGTAGACCTAGGTCAGAATGAGGAACGGTTTCTGAAGAAGATGAGTGCGAATAAGGCTAAAACTAATGCTACCGAGAAGTCCACAAGTGATTCATTGGCATTTGTTGCTAACAAAAAAGTCACACTTCTCGTACAATCAAGTCCTTTCTAATTCGCAACAAGAAGTTCAAGAAGGTGTCTCTGAACTTGACATTCAAGCTCTGAAAGAGTGATTGGTCTCCTTGTCTTGTCCTAGTTTTAGGGGAAAAAGTGTTTTTTGTTACACATGATGTGCTCACTAAAACTTAAAAAGCTGTAAATAAAAATAAATATAAAAGTTGTAACTTAATATAGGTAACTAAGTGGTTGTTTGTTTGAAACCATTCAACGTTGAATGTTGTATCGTTCAGCATTCGGTACATTTAATTATCGTCTCTGAATAAAGACTGTGCTAAATGAAACAAAACAACACTGCTGAATCATTCCACTTTAAAGTACATTTTGGATCATTAAGCACCAAGTATTTTTACCTTAATACCCCTTCTTTCACACGTTGCTTTGTTAAACAATCATATCTTACAATATAATAAATCAATATTAAGGCTAAAATGGTAATTTGCATCATTCAGAATCCTTATTAAACAGCATGTCATATTCAGAGACAGTTTCATACGGAGACTTTAAATTATTTAAGTCATGAAATTATTCGATACTTAATCATTCTATTTTAACTAACATCCCCTAAATATGGGTAAAATATGTTTTAACCCCTAAAGTTTACACTTTAAAATGGTTTAACCCTTAAACTATTTTAATGAATATTTTAATCCCTAAACTATCTCTAGTATTTGATTAAATCCCTATTCTTGTTTAACCTAATTGTTTTTATCCCTAACCTAATCTAAGGGGGTGTTTGGGTAAGCTTATTTTAGAGGTTTATTGGCTTATTAGCTTATTTTTTGGGCTTATTAATATTTTTGTGTTTGGCTTAGCTTAAGAGCTTAAGCTTATGGGCTTATTTTTTATAAAAATAAGCCATT
>JAUEJL010003819.1:0-10339 GCA_032274825.1 Drosophyllum lusitanicum | reverse complement strand
ATGTCCTGTGCAGATCAAAACCCTACACGGGCCGTGTACCACTACAAGGGTCGTGTTCTTCACATATTACATGACCATGTAAGGCTACATGGCCTATGACCGTCTTAGATCTCTACACGGGTCGTGTTCCTATACACGGGCCGTATTGACTAACACGGGCTGTGTTGACTAACACGGGCAGAGCTACACGCCCTTCTAAAATATACACGGGCCGTGTAGACTACAGACCTAGATGAATGTGTTCCTTCACAGACGCTGTTTGGACTTCAATTTCGACCCAAAGTCGATTCAAAACATGCTAGGGGTGTTTTCCTACACCCCCAAACAATGTATAACATCAACAATCAAAAGAAGAAGTAATTCACTTGTTCTAATCCATGAATCAACCATTTGACCCATGAAAAGCTTGAAAACTCAAAATCAATACATACCTCAAGTGTTCTAGGTTGAAGATGATGCTTTGTGAAGCTTGAAACCACAGATTCCTTGATCACAAATGAAAGAAAGAACTGCTGGACTTATTTGTTGTATGCTTTGAATGTTTCAAGTACACCATTTGACTTGGAAAGTCAATATATATATATATATATATATATATATATACAAGTTTGCTTTAGTTGCATAACTAGTCCCCTAACTATTCGAGTTCAAACATGATGGTTTTAACCGCTCTAGTTTATAACCACATCTTATTACATATAATCACTTATAACACATATATCACTTGTACATATCACATTTAGTTAAACTAATAAAAATCTGGATGTTACACAACTTCGGGGGAGTCCTAGAGTAATTTGACTTCCCATTCTTTCAATCAAGAAAATGGTAGAAAATATTTAGCTAGAATGTGCATAAAAGACAATAGGCCTTTTAGTATTGTTGATGATGAGGGATTTAGGGAATTTGTATGGGAGATTTGCCCCATGTTCAAGCTTACATCTAGATGGACCGTTGCTAAAGATTGTTTGTCATTATATCAAGAAGAGAAAAAGAAGCTTAAACATCTTCTAAAAAATCAAACCGTGTCTCTCACCGCCGATACTTTGATGTCGGTCCAAAATCATAATTATATGTGTCTTACAGCCCATTGGGTTGATGAAACTTGGAATTTGAGAAAAAAATTCTAAATTTTTGTCAAATATCAAACCATAGGGGGGTGACAATAGGGAAGTTAGTATATCGGTGCTTACAAGAATGAGGTATATAGAGGGTTTTTATGGTAACCGTGGATAATGCTTCGTCTAATGATGGGGCAATTAAATACTTGAAATCCTATGCTTAAAGGACCTTGTTCTATCTTAGATTGCAAATATATGCATTTAAGATGTTGTGCCCATATCATCAACCTTGTAGGAGAGATGGTTTAGATGAGCAATTTGATTCAATCAACAACATTAGAAATGTGGTTAGGTATTTAAGATCATCACCTTCTAGGTATGATAGCTTCCTAGAGTGTATTAAGTTTGAAAAAAATAGAGTGTAAAAGTAAACCATGTCTTGATGTAGAAACCCGATGGAATTCCACATTCTTAATGTTGCAAATGGCGGAAAAGTATTCAAAAGCATTTACTAGGTATGTATTTTACTATTCTACTATTTTATATTTTATATTAGTATATGATCATGTTTAATTTTGTTAAAGTTTCTTTTTTCCTTTTGTGATAGACTTCATGAGATCGACTTCAATTATGGTTCTTACTTCTATAGCGAAATCAATGATGGTGATTGTCAAAGGATTGCCAAAAAAAGAAAGAAGTTTGATCGAACAAGAGCTTTGGGGGCACCCGAAGAAGAGGATTGGGTGAAAGCTAGGTATGACTTCATTTATAATTCTTAATCCTAATATGTTGTTTTATTTAATACATTTTCCTTTTAATCCCGATAGGCACTTCATGGATTATTTAAGGATTTTCTTTAATGTAACAAAAAAAGTTTCCGGAAGTAAGTATGTGACGTCAAATTTGTTTGTTGGGGAGCTCGTCACAATGCATGCGACCATATCAAATATGTGTTTGGATAAAGATGATAAAAAGAAGAGCATGGCATTGTCAATGAAAGTTAAATATGACAAGTATTGGGACAACTTGGATAACATGAATTTCTTGTTGTATGTTGCATTAGTCTTGGATCCACGAAACAAAATGTTCTTTCTTGGTTATTGCTTAGAGTTGATTTATAGTACCAATGTTGAGAAAATCAATGAATTAAATAACCGAGTTAATGCAACTTTGAAGGATTTATTTAACCACTACAAGAAGATGATAGACAAAGAATATGAAAAAAGCACAACTCTTTCTTCATCTTCTATTTCTACATCATTTAGTAGTGGTGTAGATCTTGATTTGCATGAAGGTTATGCAAAATATTTGGAAACCGGGGGAAGAGGTAATAATATTTCCGAGTTAGATATCTATTTGGCTGATGCAATGGAAAAGAAATTAAAGGGTGATGAATTTGATGTGTTGAGTTGGTGGAAGATCAATTCGGGTAAATACCCAATACTTTCTCAAATAGCAAATGATGTCTTGGGAATGCCAATCTCAACCGTCGCAAGTGAATCGGCCTTTAGCACCGGTGGTCGAGTTATTGACAAGTTTAGAAGCTCTCTTACACCAAAGACCGCGGAAGCTTTAATATGCACCCAAGATTGGACACGGACCACAAAAGCGGACTTGCAAGAGATGCATGTCCATGGCCTATCACTACAAGATTTAATGGACAATTTGGAGAATTTAGAAATTGGTAACTATTCTCCCATTCATCTATGTACTAATTATAACTTGTTTCATTGTCACTAATTTGATTAATTTTTTCTTATAGATTATTTTTCAAAGGAACAAAAGTCACATTCAAGTTTCAATTATGACAAAGCTTACAAAATTGTGAAGGATTGACGGTTGAATACTTGAACTTTTGCTACTTATGAATGCACAAACACTAAATTGTTATTATTGTTAATTTATAGTGCATCATGCATATTATGTTTTTTGTAAAAGCTTAAACTTTTGCTAATTTATAGCATATTTTGTTGAGGTTGAAGAGGTGTGTAGCATTAGGCCCATTTTGTAATTTCTTATTTTCTTTCATGTGGGGCTATTAAAGTATTAAATATTAAAATGAATTTACAAGTTGTGAATTGGTGATAGACAAGAGATGTGTATTATTAGGCCTATTTTGTAATATTGTCATAAAAAATAATGGGTTTAGCAAGAGAATGGAATTAATCAATCATTTGTCCCAATTTTGAAATAATGAAACCCAATAAGCTGGCCCAACTTAATAGAATGGTTAACCAATACAACCGCTAACAAAAACCGATCCGCTACCATTAACCGTTAACCGCCCCATTACAAACCGATAACCATCGGTTTGAAATACCATATAACCGATATTATCGGTTTCGGTTTGGGCTCAAAACCGACCCATGCTCACTCCTAGTCCTCATCAACTATGTGCTTAGTATGATATTCAGATACTTTCGGTGATGATTTTTGTGTTTTCATTTGTTTAAGCGGTAGTTTTGTAATAATATAATAGAAATTTAGAAGGATTTTCTAATCAAAAGAATCAATTAAGTATGTATCAATTTCCATTATATTATGTCATTAGCCACATTTGCACCACTCTCTTTTTGTTTCCAAATTTTATGGAAACCGATTGGTACAGAAACATCATCTATGATATATTGAAAACCTTGTGGTTTCTCTTTTTCTTTTTCCTTCCAGACTTGATGGTTGTTTGTTACATTTTTGGCTTTGGTATGGAATTTTGATTTCTTGGTTTTGTGTTCTGTGGAACCTGTTGAAAATTTCGTGTAGCATATGGGTTTGGCTCTTGAAACACTTTTGGATCGACTTATTTTGATTTGTTACGTGAATAACCTTTTTGATTCCACATTTGATTCCAATTGTATTGGTTCCAATTGTTGTTGTACCTTTTGTTGTTATTCCAGTTTTTCGGATTGTGATTGAAGTGATTTGGATTCTATTGGGGCTTTTGATTTTTGTTTGTTCGCTTTCTCTAGTAATAGACTTTGTAACCTTTCCTATTTATGAATGAAATCAATTCATGTTGTGATTCAAATGATTTATAATTATGATCTGGTTTGATTCCTCTCTGTTTTCGATCATGATCATACTCACATTTGAATTCACATTGACCCGCAAGACATCCATCACCCACACAATATTTTTCAAAAGATTTGAAAACTGGATGATTAACAGAATTAGATGAATTGGTACCAAAATTGTTTTGATTAACAACTTTATTCAAAAATTCTTCAAAACTTTCCTTCCCACCATCTGCAGCCTGCCCTTCAACTTTCTTCTTTCTCCATACTTGCTTGGGTTTCCTCAAACCATCTGTTGTTGGTATGAAAACATGTACATTAGTGAATGAGTATTCAAACATTGTTTCATGTGTGTACTATTTTCTTGGTTTGGGTTGAGGTGGAGTTTAATTTTGGTAAACCTTTTCTTTACCTTTTGACTGAGAAGGAATTGGATGTTGTTTGGGTATGATTGGTGGTGTTTGGAATTGATTTTCAAACATTAATCTATATTTTTCAAAGTTTTTTTTTTCAGTGTTCAATGTCTTTTGAAGTTCAAATAGTTTCTTTTCACAATCTGAACAAGATAAATAGCTGTTGCTCAAGTCTTTTGATCTTTTAATGCAATTCAGCTTTTTCAATATAAAGTTTGTCTATTAATTTCTCATCATTATTTAACATCTTCTGTGAATCTTGATGTTTTTCAGATAATTCAGAAAGTTCTTTTTCAAGCATTGCTTTTTGATTAGAATTCTCAACCACATCTTCTGTGAATCTTGATATTTTTCAGATAATTCAGAAAGTTCTTTTTCAAGCATTGCTTTTTGATTAGAATTCTTAACCGAAGGTTTCGAAGAAGAATTTTCAATGGAAGTTTGTGAAAAATTATTATTTTTATTTTGATATTGAAAAAATTCAACAGCCTCAGCAGCAGCGGAAGTTTATTTCATTTGAAAAATTATTCTAATTCGACCACTTGAACTTTTTCTTTTGAAAATTCAGAGTTTATTTCATTTATTACTGTATTCACAAAACACCACTCCTCAATATTTACATACCATCTTTGTAATTCCATACTAGGAATGTACACACGCGTATGTTTTATAACTTTTGGCTTTGAAGCCAACTCCGTTTCTGGGTAACTATGAACAGAGTCTTTTGAAAAATTTGGTTTGACACCATCTGTATTAAATGAAAATTTTAGGCTCACATAGTTAAACGGGTTTTGCATTTTTTAGGTGGTTTTTGTTTTAAAATATTCCTCCTCACGTTCTTCTTCGGCACCAACAAATATCATTCGTGCAGTTAAACCTTTATTCATTTTGTCAAACTCATATAACTGTTTCGCTGTTATTTTCTCACTGATTTTTGGATTTTCAAAACCAAGACCCTCATAGGTCCATTTGGTGAACTTTTTATCTTTTGGTTGATTGAGAACTAGGCTTGATCTTCTTGTTCCTCATCACTGTCCTTAGTGTCACATAGGAACTGATCCTCTTCAACGAGCATAGCCTTTCCGGCTACTTTCTTCTTAGATAGCCTCAGTTTTTGTCTGTAATATTCTGGATCCTTTACTTTTGGCTTCGTGCATTCCTTGATGAATTGACTACACCTGCCAAAGTTATAACATTTCTTCTCATCCTCCTTCTCTCCGTCCTTCACAAACCTTTTCTTCTCAACTTTAAAGTTATCTAGTCGTTTAGACCCAGATGTATATTACTGTTTATTATTAGTCTTTGTGAACCGATTCTTGAATGCTTTAGTAATGAAGACCATCGCCTGAAAGACTTGCTCCATTTGTACATCATCCGAATAAGAATTGGTTTCAACTATCTGCTTGAGACGAGCAGACTTTGAATAATCTCTTGTCCTTTTATCAACAACTAGGGCCAGTAGGTCAGAAGTTGTCTTCGATGATGTCTTAAAAAGCACATCATCTTGATATTGTTGCAGCTCTTCAAAGATGGAATGATAGGAAACAACGTTCAGATTCCTGTTGGTCTGTTTGTATAGTTTTAGATGTTCCTTCCATTCAGGACCCAAGGATTTAAGAAACACTACATTCACATCCAAATCTGATTTCACAATACTATGACTTCTCAGTTCATTCTGAAGTTTACAGTATCAGCCACAAGTATCAATTAGGAGTTCATTCTCCCTTGCAGTGAACTCATGGAACATGTTCACAAGCTGTGTTTCTTTGATGAAAACTCCTATTCAGTTCCCTGAAGCTGCTTTTTAATTTCATCCCAAATCTCTTTTGCTGTGTTCAACCTATCAACTTTAGTGTAGATCTCAGCAGACAACCCCTGTGTTTCAGATAGTACTTTGCTAGCTTATCAGCTCTTACCCAATCTTTCTCGTCAGCAGTTAACTCACTAGTAGTCTTAGGTCTACTAGTTTTAGGATTGGAGGATTATTATCTGGTTTGGCTGGGATATTTTTCATGAATTTGGCTTCACCATTCAAAATACCGTCTTTCATCATATCCCCGTATTTCTCATTGTGTTCTATAAAATCCATGAACCGTCCTTTCCAAACTTTGTAGTCATTCCTGTATAAAACAGGGCCAAAACCTCATTTGAATTAGACATTTTGTTTTTAATTCACTTGATTTATTGAATGTCAATTGTATTTTGATTATCACTCTTGAAAGAATTCCAAGTCGAATATCAAGTTTTCCAAACTCGAATATCAAATTCTTTTCAAACTCAAATATCAATCATACTCGAATATTCAAGTTCGAATATCGAAGAACTTCAAGTTATCCAAACTCGAATGTCAAACAGAGTCAAGTTTCAAACTAGAATATCAAATATGCTCTGGACGCTCGAATGTCAATTTATCCAAGCTCAAATATCAACAAAACTCAGTGAACTTGAATATCCAAAATCGAATGAACTCGAATAACCCAAATGGCGCTCAGATATGTAAACTCGAATGACAACCAACTCGAATGTTTCGGCTCTCCAATATGTCTAGATTTACACTTCCATGAAGTCGAATATCAATACTACTCAAGTGTTTCGGTGCTCGAATATGTCTTGATTTAGGCTTCCCCAAACTCGAATACTGCTTATTCGAGTGTGTTTCAAGCTCGAATAGCACTTCAAACACCAACAACTGAACTCGAATATTCAGCCTTAGACATATTCACACTTCACAAACAATTTTTTCAAAATTTTCTCAATGATTTCAGATCAAACACCCTGTTCTTCGTGTTCTTGATTAGCCGCAAAAAACTTCAAGAATCTAGATTTAAATTGTTCCAAAACTCAACCAATTTCGAAATTAATTGATACCAATCAACTCATAATCAACCTTTGAACATAATGCACACAAAATCGAGCATAAACATCAACTTTTTGAAGATCAAAATCCATTTTTCTCCCAAAATTTAAAAAATCCAAATTGAAGGCCGAAATTGTTGTTTTAATCCAAGAAAACAACCAAAAACTCCTTTTCTAATCCATATTGACACTCCATGATCACCAAAACAAATTAACAAGCCTTGAATTTCGAAAAACCGAACCTCAAACTCGAGTTTCTACGATGAACAGTAACTGTAAGCTTGAAATTCTTCAAATTCAGGCCAAATACAATTGATTTGGCTCTGATACCAGTTATTTGTCCCACAATAATCAAGTGATGCTAATCTCCATGATGATTAGATGTAAGAATGTGTTGAAGATAAGAATGTTCTTGATCACAATGAGAGCTCAAATTGTAAAACACACACTAACACCTTGGGATTAAGAGTAATTGTGATTAGCTTGTCATTCGATGCTTACAAACAAAAGCCACTTGACTATGTATAGGCAAAGCTACCATTAGTTAAATGCTTAAACAAAAAAATACATTATTAGATCTCACAAAATCTTCTCCTTAAGCATTTCAATCTATTCTTTCAGAAAATCTACTCTTTTCTTTTCCATCTCATACCCTTGAAGTCTTAAAGCACTTTCATGACACTTTCTTGATGAATCTTGATGTTTATTACATAATTCAAAAAGTTGTCTTTTAAGCTCTATGTTTTCTTCTTCTAAGTCATCATATAAGAAAAACATATCATTCAACCTAGTTCTTAAATCTTCTTCATCTTTTATCATTCAAGGGTTGAGTGCAGACCAAGTTTATTGTAACATCCTAAATTCGGGCCTAGTAGTTTCGTAGGCTACAATATGTTTATACGTGATTGTGAAAGCTGTCCCGATTGATCCTTTCAAGTATGATTGTAGAGAGAAGATGATATGAGAGAAACACACACTACACCTTTTAACTTGAATAATGATATTGCAATCTATGAATCGTCAAGTGATGAAGCGTACAAAGGCTAAGAGCCTTATGCCTATTTATAGGCCACGCCTTAAAAGGCTTTTCTACATTTTAATACTAACAATCTCCCCCTAAATGGAGAGAAAGCCTATTACATGAAAGATAGAAATACATAATGAAATTTATTACACTAACGATCGGTTTCTAATTCCAAACATCACTTGCCATCTCTGAATGATCCGACGACTATCCAGCGTCCTTTTTATCGCTTCCATTGTCCTGATTAGCCCAGCCTTTTTTGACTCACTTAATGATTGATCTTTTTCAGCCCTTTATTGGAGTTTATGGAACAGTAACTTAAGAGTACCATCTGAGTATGCCATCATGTCCACCATTCTAACGAAGATTTTTCATCTGTGTTGCTTGGTGAAGATGACACCTCTTTGACCTGTGAAGCTTGGATGATTTTCATCTATTATGGTTAACTCTTCCAGGGTTTGTAGGTTTGGATGGCTTTGAAGTGGCTTGAGTAGATTAACCTCGAGTTGATTACTCTCGGCTCCTAGTTGAAGGTCATGCACCTGGATAAACTCAATGAATCTTCTCATATATTTCTTTAGTGCAAATCGTCCTTGCTGTTCCTTATAGGACTTGTTGATCTTTGTTGATAACTCTTCATAAATGAACTCAATATCGTGAAGCTTGACATGTCGAAAGTCAGCCTCATTCAAAGGGAACTTTTGACCATCTGCCCTTTGCACATCATACACAGCAAATTTGTACCTTAGAGATTTTTGCATGTAAACATGAAGTACTTTGCTGATTGGATACTCTGACACAATGCTCTCTCGGTGTTTTATATTCATTGAAGATATGGTTGTATCGTCTCCTTTGTACCTCATCAAGACCCCTTATTTCAGGAGGAATCTTGTCTTTGATTTGTGAAGCAAATATGGTAGGGATACGATCCTCAAGATAAGCAGCATTCACCCCATACTTACCCCAAAGAGGGTTTTTCATTGCGTTTCTGGTGAACATGTTGTGTCTGTCTAGGCCTGGGTCTGAGGATGTTAGGACGGGAAGAGCTGGTTGGACATTCGGAGGTACTAGCCATTCTGATGATGATTGAAGTTGTTGAGCCCGCTCTGCTTGTAAATTTTTCCTCAGGATGTTGGCAGCTAACACCTGGAATTTCTTTGGTTCAGGAGGAAAGAGTTGGTGTACTTCTTTAGAAATGCCCTGGAGGACCCTTGTGATGTTTAACTTTCTTACGGCCTCCTCCATCTGATTTTTCGTTACAAGCTCCTTCGCTGGCTTTGCAACCTTTGAAGAAGTAGACTTTTGTGGCACCGGCACGGGCATGTCGTCAAATCTGTCCACAATCTGGACTTTTTCAGTTCTTTCTGGCACTTTACCAAAAGAGAACTCATTTATCTATTTCAATAACTCATCTGACTCGTCCCTTTCTCCTTGGCCAGCGGTTTCAGTTTCAAATTCGAATGTAGTAATGTCAGGTTCAGCTTGTGGTTCTGGTTGTTGTTGTTGTGATTCTTGTTTTTGTTGTGGTTGTTGTTGCTTTTGTTGTTGTTGTTGTTGTTGTTGTTGTTGTTGCTGTTGCGGTTGTGTTTCTACCCCATTCCCCATAACACCCGCTAATCTTTCAGTCAAAGGGGTAAAGGTCAAAACGCGTGCTCTTTTCTCCCCCTCTTGACGATCATGACTGGGATCATCGTCGTCACGCCGGCGCTTTGACCCTGCAGCCTGGGATTTGCAAGTTGATTCAAGAATAGTCATACGGTTTTCCACAGAATCCAACTTTTGAAATACAAGATTGCCTAGATCCTCCATGGAGTTTTGGACATGTTCTTTAAATTCCTCCAGGTTACTTCCCTTATAAGTTTGTTCATTTCGAAGAGTTTGAAGTAGATCCAGGTTTTGTTCACGGTCAGGGGCTTTCTCCAACAACTTTACATAGAGCAGGGATTTGAGTGTATCGACAGATAATCCAGAGCC
>JAUEJL010003808.1:0-10339 GCA_032274825.1 Drosophyllum lusitanicum | reverse complement strand
TGCATTGCAATGTGTATTATCGATCTGCAGATCACTGTGAGGGTAGCATGCTGCTTCGTGCAGTAGGGGCTACAAGCTGTATTTTAGCCTTCTTGGCGGATGCTAAGATGGTCCATTACTGTATTCATAAGAACTGTTGTGGCATTCGTATATGTTTATGCGTATGCTTATATGATTTACAGTTTAGCCTTCTCACTAAGCTCTCGTAGCTTATCAGATACTGCTTGTTATTGCTTTTGCAGGTTGTGTTAGCACCAAGGCAAGGCCCTAGTTTGACAATTGTTGTTGGCTGTTTAAAACATATTTTGAAACGATAGCGCTCCTGTTTGTGTAACTGAATTACTTTTACTGTAAATACGCGCATACCTCTTTTATACAAACCCGAGGGTTTAAATGATTTTTTTTGCTTTTGCTGATAGCAGGATTACTGAAACTGTTTTTGTTATAAATACTTGGTATTTCTTTTTATACAAACCTGATGGTTCAAACATGCTTCAATTGCTTCCGCTAGCTTGTCAAATTCTGTTTCTAGTCAAATGACTTTTGTCTAAAGCTTTCACTGGAATTTTTAAAATTGGGGCGTTACAAAAAATTATGGTTTGATTGCTTCTTCCATATCTTCCATAGCCGAATCTACCTCCTCTAGTGAAGGTCAATTAAAGATGTTCATATGATCTTGATTTATCGCACGTTTGCAGAAATCCCGAATATCTGCGTTTCATCAAGGAAACAATTGATTGGGGTTTCATTTAGCTTAAGATGTGATTGGGTTTTCATTTTTGGTCATGCGATTTTTGTTTTGGGGTTTCGATTGCAGGTCAGGTTGCGGGTTCAATTTCATTTGATTTTTAGTTGCTAGTTCGACCTCCTCTTGTTTACAGATAAGCTTTCTTCTTTTGTTTGGGTTTATATCTTCATACGAACCCAAATCTTCATAGGATTCATCTTCTTGGATTTATGTTCTTTGATTTGTTCCGAGTTTGTATTATCATTCTTTTTTTGTATTTCATCGTTTATGGTTTATTCAAGCTATTTGAGATTTGTCTTGGTTCATGAAACGATTTGGCATCAATCATAGATTTGTTCATAATTTGATTTTTTAATGTTTGAGTGAGAATGATCTGATTCATAGGAACCTATTTCTGCTCTTCATCTTCATAGTGTGTTCTTCACTTCACATATTTGTTTATTGATTATTTGTTTTTATTAGTGATGTGTCAAAAATGACATACGTGGATAATGATAGGGTATTAAAAATAAGTAAAAATGTAAAAAATTACCGGTTACCTATTGAATAGGTAATCAGATACATTAAATAATAACTTTTGTGACTTTGATAGATTAAATGATAAGTTTTAAAGTTTGATACATATAATAGCAACACGTGATAAATTGGATACATTTTCGTGAACTAAACCCTTCTTATAAATATTAATTAATAGCTTAAAATTATCTAGAAGGTGTGGGTTTATCATATCTAGGGGTGAGCGTTGGGTGGTTTTAAACCCAAACCGATAATTTCGGTTTTAGAATTTTCAAAACCATGGTATCGGTTTCTATCGGTTTCGTTTCATTAATGGTTCTGGTTTCGGTTTATAAAACGAACTCGTCTCTTCTCGACCTAAGAACCCATTTGTTTAATCTAATTCTATTTTTGAGTTTAAATTTATCATGACTAAAAATATATTGTAATCCATCATTTTAGTTTAATAAGTAACATATATTCTTCTATATATATAAGAAACAAACTCTCAACTAAATCTAGAAAAACCTCAAAACATCAATCATATATATCATATGTCCACTACATCGATCGAGAGTCTCAAAATAATTAATAAACTAGTAATAAATTATTAAAATACATTAAATAGTTATACCATTGTAAAAATATAGAATGTATTAAATATTTAGTGAGTTCGATTTCTTAACAGTTTGTTTTTTGGTTAAAACAGAACCAAACTCATCGATTTGTTTTTGTAAATCCTAAAACAAACCGTCTGTTTCAAAGCGAATTCGATTTTTTTGATTCAGTTTTGTCATATTTAACGATTTAGGTTCGGTTTTGTCAAATTTAACGATTTAGGTTCAGTTTTTCGATTTCTATGTTCACCCCCAATCGTATTCATATATAGGAAAAGGAACTACATTAACTCAGAAACAATTGATATTTTGTTCATTGTAACGTTTATCCCTTGTATTTTAAAATTAATTTTTTCTACAATATGCAAAAGTTTTAAATTCCACTAATTATATCAACGAGAATATTATTCTTTTAAATTTCGCGCCTAGCTATATTTGTTATATTTTTTTGAATAAGAAACTAATTTTGCTGAATATTTTCAAGTCGAATGAGAAAATGTGCACATGTGCAACAAATTTTCAACTTGGATGCAAAATATATATGACGAAATGAAAATTATGAATAAATCATTAAATCGAATCTGTGCATATAGTCATTCATACATATGCCACTATAACACAAACAGACTATTGCGACGGAAATTTACGACGGAAAAGCGTTGTCGCAAAAAATAGCAAAGTTGGAACTCTTTTGCGACGGATTTGCGATAGACTACAAGACATAAACCAATACCAATCACTTGATTAAAATTGAGACGTAATAGCTACGGAAGGGTTTGCGACAGAACAGTAGGACGAAAAATCATAAAAAAAATTTTAAAAATAAATTATATAATTGCCCGTTGCAAATCTGACGCAAAAGTAATTTTTAAAAAAATAATATATTAATAGTAACCGTCGCAAATCCGACGCAAATGTACCAACAAACACATTTACTAAACTTGAAAATAGTTTATTGTACAACACATATGAGTTATCTAATTTTTTATACGTGTTATCAATTTGGTGAAATAAGAGCTTTTATACGTATTTCTATAGACATGATTGTATGCGTTTTTTATACATTTACTAAACTTGAAATATCGTTTATCATACAATGACATGTGAGACGTCGGCGTATAATATTTTCTTAATTTTATTAGAGTTTGTATAATCATATAATAGTTTGTTAAAGGGTTTATAAGTTTATTATATGAAAAAACAATTCAAAAATAAAATGATAAGTTAAGGTCCGTCACAAATCCTATAAGTTTGCGGCGGATTTATAACGGCCTTGAATTTGTTTTTTTGCATTTTTAGATTAACAAGTGGTAAAAATGCTCCAACAAACACGTATTATCTCATTTCTTTATATGTGTTATCAATTTGATGAAGTAAGAGCTTCTACACGTGTGTCTATAGACACGCTCGTGTGCGTTATAATAGGTTTACAAACAAGTTTACTAAACTTAAAATATCGTTTATCATGCAACGACATGTGCAACATAGGCGTATAATTTTTTCTTCATTTCATTTGTGTTTGTATAGTCATTTAGTAGTTTTTAAAAAGGTTTATGATTTTTTTATATAAAAAAATAATTCAAAAATAAAATGACAAGTTTGGGTCCGTCGCAAATCCGTCACAAATACTATAAGTTTGCGATGGATTTGTGACGGCCTTGAATTTGTTTTTTGCATTTTTAGATTAAAAACTGGTAAAATTGCACCAACAAACACGTATTCTCTCATTTATTATAAGTGTTATCAATTTGGTGAAGTAAGAGGTTCTACACGTGTGTCTATAGACACGCTTGTGTGCGTTTTAATAGGTTTACAAATAAGTTTACTAAACTTGAAATATCGTTTATCATCCAACGACATGTGCCGACATATGCGTATAATTTGTTCTTCATTTTATTTGTGTTTGTATAGTCATTTAATAGTTTTTTAAAAGGTTTATGAGTTTGTTATATAAAAAAACAATTCAAAAATAAAATAACAAGTTTGGGTCTGTCGCAAATATTATAAGTTTGCGATGGATTTGTGACGGCCTTTAATTTGTTTTTTGTATTTTGAGATTATAAAATGATAAAATTGCACTAACAAACACGTATTCTCTCATTTCTTATATGTGTTATCAATTTGGTGAAGTAAGAGGTTCTACACGTGTGTCTATAAACACGCTCGTGTGCGTTTTAATAGGTTTACAAACAAGTTTACTAAACTTGAAATATCGTTTATCATGCAACGTCATATGCAACATACGCGTATAGTTTTTTCTTTATTTTATTTGTTTTTGTATATTCATTTAATAGTTTTTTAAAAGGTTTATGATTTTGTTATATAAAAAAACAATTCAAAAATAAAATGACAATTCTAGGTCTATTGCAAATCCTATAAGTTTGCAGCGGATTTGTGATGGCCTTGAATTTGTTTTTTGTAATTTTAGATTATAAAATGGTAAAATTGCACCAACAAACACGTATTCTCTCATTTCTTATACGTGTTATCAATTTGGTGAATAAGAGGTTCTACACGTGTGTCAATAGACACGCTCGTGTGCGTTTTAATATGTTTACAAACAAGTTTACTAAACTTGAAATATCGTTTATCATGCAACGTCATGTGTGACATAGGTTTACAAACACTTTCTTCTAACATCGACTTTTAGGAAACTTGGCTTATTGAAGAGAACTATTAGAAACAAAGCAAGGGTTGAGGGGTCAATTGTTGAATCATATCTCACAGATGAACTTTCTACGTATTGCAATCTATATTTACCACCAACGGTACAAACTCGACTGAACCGCGAGCCTCGTAATTTTGCCCCAGAAATTCCATGTTCTTCAAGTACCGACTCTCGATTAAGCATATTCAAAGTTCCATCTCGTAGATTATATGATAAAGGTGGAAAACATAGATACTTGACAACCGATGAGATGGACAAGATTCATACTTACATCCTACTTAATTGTGAGGAAGTTCATGATTCAATATGGTTGTTCGACAATTGGATAAGAGAAACAGAAACTTTTATTGAAGATAGACAACTTGACATAAGAAGAGAGGAGTTATTTGCTAAGTGGTTGTATGCTGAGGTAAGTATTATACTTACATAATTAAATAGTTTAGTGTTGTAATAAGCATAACACATGTTCTCTTGTACCTTCAGGTTATGTATGATTCAAATAATAGCAAAGCACATTTGAGAGATATAGCACACGGACCACTAAATAGTGTCGAGTCACACAAGGGCTATTTGATCAATGGTTACAAGTTTCACACGCAAACAGCTTATGATGGGAGGGTCACACAAAACAGTGGTGTATGGGTGAAAGGGGCTTCATATAACCAACATGAAAGCGACTACTATGGACTCTTAGATGAGATCATAGAGGTCGAATATCATAGCCCTCTAGGATCTTGCATTGTTGTGTTGTCCAAATGTAGTTGTTTTCATCCCATTGAAGGGGTAAGGGTCAACCATAAACATAATTTGGTGGATATCAAACCCATGAAAAGGGGATGCTTTGACTACCCATTTATCCTAGCATCCCAAGCGCACCAAGTGTATTATGTACCATATCCTTCAATGAAAGATTGGTGGGCTGTTGTCAAGACGAAGCCTAGAGGCATTTACGAACTAGATGAAGATATTAACGAAGTAGATGATGATGATAATGTCGAGGAGGAACAATTCTTTCAAGAGAATGAAAGGATAATATGCACAATTGGTACAAATGAAGATCTTGAATCTTTTTTGCTTGTACAAGGAGATATAGAAGTAGTTGGTAATAATCTTGGCGATGATGACAATGAGGAAGATGAGTTTGAAGACATAGATATGGATACGGAAGATGATGATATTAAAGTTGCTTACGAGGACGATGAGTCAGATTAAATAGTATGTACATATTACTCTATATTGTCATAATTAATATGTAGTTATTCTTAATATTGTAAGACTTTGTAGTTTATGTGTATTTGACCTACAACACCTATTTGACTTGATGTATGTAATCTCATGTAGGTTTAATTGTTACTTGTTAAAAAAATGTTTCTTACAAAATACTCATTCTTTGTTGTAGATATCATGGCGGAACGAAGTTCAGCTAGTAGGGGTCGAGGTTCAAATAGCAGAGGACGCGGAAGTAGCGGTGGACACGGAAGTAGCGGTGGGCGCGGAAGTAGCGATGGACGCGGAAGTAACGGTGGGCGCTGAAGTAGCGGTGGACGCGGAAGTAACGGTGGACGGGGAATTACTCAAACGGGAAGTGTCCATCCGTCTCAAGAAGTTGAATTAGAAGATATTGCTACTAGTGCTGAGGAGGAAGAAGAGGAGGAGTCACATGTACAACGAGGAGCAAGTATACCGATCAAATTACCAGCACGAGCAGACGGCCTTCAAATTTCATTAGTTGGAGTTGAGTATGTATATATACATGTGCAATAATTATGATTATATTTGGAAAAAAAATTCAAAGTAACTATGATTATTTTGTATTGTCTCTAATTTGTAGATTTACATCACAAAGTAAGGTTGGTCATACCATCACTAATATTTTTAGGCGCATGTTTCGTGGTCCATGGGAAAACTGGATTAGTGTTCCGGAACAAGACCGTGGTCGGATGTGGGAACGTTTTAAGGTTTGTTCTTATATTGTTTATAATTTCATAAATTATTATATTGTTTATAATATCATAAACCATTAAATTATTTATAACAAGTGATTTATATGTAGGGACATTATTGTTGGGATATTGAGCATGAAATGAGAATCCGTGAATGTTTTGAGACACAAATTCAGAAATGATTTAGGGATACCATGTCTCGAGGTCGGGTAAGAGCGACTAAGCGTGCGTTGAAGGATGGCGTTGAAGTTGGGGATGATATTTCTTATATAGTTCCGTATAACCCAACTTGGATGAAACAAGAATATTAGAAACAACTAATTGAGCCGTGGAATAAAGATGAATGGAAAAACGTATCAAAGCAAAACAAGATCAACATGTCAAAATTGGTAGGTGGCCATCATACGTGCGGGTCTGTTAGCTATAACACTACTAGGCTAAACATGGTAAGATATCTTTGGTTTGTCATAACTTAACTTAATATGAATAATTAATGTTCTAGTATTGATTTTTAATGATATAATTTTTGCAGGAAGCTAGATTGGGACGTCATGTAAGTTCTAGGGAGCTTTTTACAGAGGCACATGTAACAAAAGGGACGGAGCAAGAGCGGGGCGCTTCAGGTGAGGGAGGGTCGGGGGCAAGTGGGTCGGGTGAGGGTGGGTCTCATGCAAACGAGCTGATTTGGGTCGACGAAAGAGCACGTGAACATCTTGTAAGTTTCTTGAGTTTTTATTTATAATATATGGATGGTTACCACACATAACATATATAATATTTATGCAATAATTTCTATATGGGTTTCTTAGATGTTGATCTTTTAATTTTCTATTATACTTTTTTGTATATCCTTTATGATAAATTTGTTGCTTTATTATGAAGTTTTGTGCCAATCATGATCCTGGATAAAGTTTATCTTTATTCCTTTATTTATGAGCTTAAGAAAAAAGAAAAAGGACAATGAAAATAAATTGAGGATTAAAGATAAGATCTTGATGTATACTTGTTCTTGTTAGTTCTTACATATTATTGTATGTATCATTCTATTATGTACTTTTCTTAAGTATTTTGGAGATTCTTGATATTAAGGTAATATGGAGTACAAATTACTAAATGTCATAAAAGAGATTAAAAAATTTTAGTTTTATTTGGATGACTTTTTAATATTTATGTTATTTTGTATATTTATGGTATTTGCATCTTTGTTTTAACAGGAAAAAAATGGAAATTATAAAAGCAAATATTAATGAAAAAGGTTTTGTCATTTTTGCGACGAAATTGCGACGGGTGAGATTTTGTTCAAACTGACAGACCCTACGCAAAACCGTCGCAAATCTGAAGCAAAAATAACCCGTCGCAACATATACCCGTCGCTACTAGTAGCCGTCACAAAACCGTCGCAACTAGTAGCCATTACAAAACCGTCGCGACTAATGTCCGTCACAAAACCGTCGGAAAATTATATCCGCCGCAAAAATGTCACCAAATTTTAGGTGGACGCAAAACGACCGACGCAAATCTTAACCGTCGCAACATGGTTTTCCGACGAAGCTTTTTGGGAACGCCGTTATCCGTCGCAAATCCGTGTTGTGTGTAGTAGTGTGCGGGATAGAAAAGATAACAAAAAATTTAAATTAAATATGATTAAAATAAGCAATCAATTAGTATTCATGTATGCAATTATGCATAAGTTTGTTTAAAACTTTTCAAAATGTCAAAACTCGTATGATTAGCTTATAATACATCCTTTAAATTTTTAAAAGTTATTCAAAATTACAAAAACACAAATGATCAATCGGTTTTAATTTGACATCTAAATTTTGGAACGACATGCATGATTAAAGTGGATATATTGATTGAAGGAATGAAATGGTTTTGGGAAAAAGAATCAATTCCGGCATGGTGCAACTCTTCTTTTATAACTTTGATTCTAATATGTGAGAACCCGACTTCTTTGGGGAATTATAGACCAATCAGTCTTATAGGAGTATATTACAAGATAATCTTTAAACTATTTGTAGACAGAATAAAAATGGAATGTGTAAGTTCATAGATGAGACTCAAAGCACATTCGTGTAAGGCCGGACTATAATTGATGGCATTCTTGTATCCCATAATATATGTGGCCGACTTTGTAATAAGAAAGAAATATAAATATTTTATGTTCCAGATGGATTTCGAGAAAGGCTTACCGTAACACAATAGGATTTGACAAATATGGTATAATTGCACAAAAGCATATATTTTGTCTCGTCAAGAGTGTCGCGCGGTGTAATTAGTAAATGATTCTCCTACAAAAGAGTTTGATGTCAATAATGGTTTGAGATAAGGGTTCTGTACGTTATCACCTTTCTTCTTTATTTTAGTAGCGGAAAGCTTAAACGTATTGATGAAAGAAGCTTTGAATAAAGAAAATTTTGAAGGAATAAAAATGAAATCAACTTAAGTAGTGGTTTCCCATCTACAGTTTGCGGATGATATAGTGTTCTTTGGGAATTAGATTTTGACAAACATAAACAATCTGTTGAAAATACTCCAATGTTTCCATCTTATACCTGAGTAAAAAAGTAAACTTAAGAAAAGGCAAGATGTTTGATTTTGGTTTTCCAATAAAAGAAGTAGAGTTTTGGACTCAAAATTTGGGTTGTAGTGTGAAAGAGAATCCTTTCAATTACGTAGAGTTTCCAGGTGGCGAAAAAATGAATAAAGTTGAGTCGTGGAAGCCAGTGATAGAGAAAATGAAAAATAAGTTGTCGGGTTGGAGAGCTAGAATGATCTTAGTATGATGGAGGCTTACACCATCGATCGAAAGAGGTTCTTGGAAGCAATTTGCTTTATTTCTTTTCTCTGATTTGGGTGTGGGAAGTGTGCTAGAGAGCAATAGAAAACCAATCTTTGAGAGGTTTGGGGGAAAGGAAAAACCAATTTAGGCCAACTAGGATTTTGCGTTGAAAGACTTTGAATCGCCCGGGGGGTCAACATTGGGAGCTTACAAGCTTCCTGTGACGCCCCAAAATATATTTTTTTAAATAAACATTTCTCATAAGTAATCAAATAAATTTCAAATCCAAACTTCATAGGCATCTACCATACACACTGGACTTCCGGTATAATTTCAATATCAAATTGTTTACAAAGATAATCAGAAATGATCCGAGTTTAATCAAATATCGGTTGCGGAAGAGTAGTTGTCATGTTGGGGACTTGCCTTTGTTCACTCGAAACGGTCCTGAAAATAATCAGCAAATACGAGTTAAGCATAAAGCTTAGTCAGTACACTACACTCATAGATTACACCAAATATTATATTCAAGTATAAGTATGCACATATCATCAGGTATGCCACATAGACAGGGGTAGCTATCTGCCAATTAAGTCGTCTGCTTTATGTGCATCACAGTCAGGGTGGTCGTCTGCCAATTGAGTCATCTGCTTGGGTAATATCACATAATTACATGTGAACACATATCACAATATAGAATATAAGTTAGTGAAACTTACTTGAATGACAACACAATGTAATCACAAGCACAACAGTAACTCGAAAGCTAAATGCTTCTACAAGCATGAACCTACAACACAGTTCCACTAAATTAGTTACTAAGCATGGATTAATTGTATACATGACACTAGAAACCTTGGTACCCGACACCCTTATGCTACTCACAATATACGATTCCTTATACAATTTCTAATTTGCGATTGTAACACCTAAATTCTCAAGCCATTTTTTTTAAAATCGCCGCGGAAGCGTTTTCTAATTTCATTTAAACAAACACCCACAAAGTACAAAGTACAAAGTACTATTTACAAAACACTACATCAAGTTGTGTTACAAAATATTTATAAAACACGGCTCGTCTCTTCT
>JAUEJL010003797.1:0-10339 GCA_032274825.1 Drosophyllum lusitanicum | reverse complement strand
TCTCGCCTCTTCTTCTTGGATTTCGCGACCGCCTCTTCAGTCCGCCTCTTCCATCGCCGGTTCCTAACTCCTGGTCTATTGGCTCTTTTAATGGGCTAATACATATAAGATTAATGGGCTTACATGTATATACATCTATAGACTATTTTTTAGGAGTGGGCCCTTAAAATTTATGGGTCTTGGGCGGTTGCCCTTGTGGCCCAGGCCCAGGGCAGGCCCTGTGACCCTTATTTCTTAAACCCTCATATCAGCTGTTCAAATTGATTAAAAAGGAGGTCACAATTGATAATGCATGGTTTCAGTTGTTCTTTTTGTGGTATATTTTTGTATCTCACGATTTCAAGAAGAGTGTATGAGTACAAAATGTGGTTATTTTGAACTTGTCAAAAATGGACTCTTGTGTTGTTATATCAAGCTACTCTTTGGAATCCTTAAATCAAGATTCAAATGTTTTAAAGTGGTCAGTTTTTCATAACAACATAGTCCATAGCAAGAAGAAATGCTACTGATAAGTGAAGAGTGCCATATAATGCTAATATTTCATTTAGACATTTGATCAAACAGTTGGGGTGCATAATTTATATATGACAAGGAAGAAAGTAATATAATAAGAAATCAATCTTATGATAAGCAAATAATGATGGAAAACCACATATTTCAAGCAAGATGATGAATTGTCGAAGAAAACAAAAAAAAAAACTCATGAATAATGGATAGATTTTAAGAAAATAAAACAAACATTTACTGAAGTTCTTTCCCAATTTCTCTCTGATATTGTGTATTGTTGTTCCTTTGATGGAGTTACAAGTGATAATAATAAAAACAGTTATCTTGATTGACCAGGTAGAGTGAAGAAGCAGATAGAGGAGACGATCGTGGCTGAAGATTTGGCGGGTTCGGTAGGTAGTAATCAAATCCATTCCCCCAAATTTGTGGGTAATGACCCGTTATATGGTTTTAGGTAATCATTGATTATATTATATTATACCAAGTCCAATTATTCATTATCTTACCCATTCCTTAGGCCTTATACCCCTCAACCAAGCATGCCCTTAATTGTAACTTTAGTGTATAAGAAGGAGAAATTGAACCAAAGGTGAAAATCAAGCAAAATTCATGGTCAATCCTCTCAATGCATGTGACTTATTAATTGATTTTGTGAGAATTAAACAAATTACAAATAAGTTTTCTCATAAAATTAGTTTGATTTGAGTATGAATTGTTGCGAATTATGGGTGAAATGATGGCTATTTAATAGTAAAGTAAGTTGAAATTCAATTTTAAAGGGGTTTAGGGGTTAGTCAAGAATCTTGACCGAGAAATTAAAAGTTGGTTTATTATGTATTGAAGTGATTAAGAACCATTCAATTGTATCTATGGGTGTTTTAGATCTAAAAAATTGAAGAATTTACTTAAAAGAATTGAGTTTGAGTTGTTACTTGATGCTTCACATGAGTAATACGACATCATATGATAGGGAATAAGTAAGTCGATCTATCCTCTATGTGGTCTCGGATGATTAGCTCTCCATGTCATATGATATAAGATAAAGTAACCCATGTGTTGTGTGATCTCGAATGAAAGGCTTCTTGTATCATACGATATCATTTGTATGCCTTGTGTCATCCAAGATTGAATGATTGGTCCCACTACCAAGCGAGACCGTATGGATCTTTTTCTTGTGTCATGCGATATCATTGAAGTTCTAATTATTTTGATGATATAAATTGTCTAGCTTGACAAAGTAGATGCCTATTAGTTGATTTTTGAACTTACATCCTTATTAGGTGATCTTACATAGCTACTCCTTGTGCTTTGACTTCGAAATTTGTTGCGGTTCACACTGTTGAACCTCCTTTGATCGCAATAGAACATGCCTTCGATTGTTTCCATTGACACTTCTGTAAAATCGGCCACAATCGATACATGTATATATAGGGGTGAGAATGGCAGTTATGTGGCGGCTGACGTCCGTTTGGCGGTTACCGGCGGCGGTTATGCCGGCGGCAGTGGTGGTGGTAACACTTTTCTAATCTAAATACATAATACATAATAATATTTCTGTTTAGTTATATATCTAATACTCCCCCTTAAACTAAACATAGTATATGTGAGACCTTCTATTCTTCAAGTCTTGTCTACATCAGTGTTGCACCAATTGTTGGTTTGTCGTCTTCATTTTGAGTTAACCTCACCTCTTCGTCCTTCTTTATGCATTCATATCTGTAGTGTCCAAATCTGTTACACTTGAAGCATTTTATGTGTCTTTTGTCTTGTTGGTTAACATCTTTGTTCCTCCATGGTTTCCAAGCTCTGCCTCGTACTCTTCCTTTGAAATCTTGAACCGACTTCTTATGACTGCAACGTTCACCACTGTGCTCATTGTTTCCATTATGCGTATCTTCTTCTTTGCTTCTAATTTTCGGCTTCTTCTTCTTGAGCGGAAAAACTATTTCTTTCTTGTTTGTGGGGCAAATCAAACCAACTGCCTCTGTTAGTCCCCTGGTTCTTTTTCACCGGACAAACTTCTCACTTCTTCTGTTTTGCTGAGCGAATCAAACCAACTGTCTCTTAACAGACCCTAGTTCTTTTTTCACAAAAACAAAACAAAAATAAACTGATTTTCCTTGTTTGCGAGATGAATCAAACGAACTGTTTTTGAATAGTCCCCTGGTTGTTTTTTCACCGAACAAACTATTTTCTACTTCTGTTTTGCGGGGCGAATCAAACCAACTGTCTCTTAACAGTCCCCTGGTTCTTTTTTCACCAGACACATTATTGTCTTCTTCTGAGGTGAATCAAACCAACTGTTTTCGACAGTCCACTGGTTCTTTTTTCAACCGGGCAAAACTACTTTCTAAACTTTTCTTTTCTTTTCAAAACTTATAAATTTATTAATTTCATAAAAACTTACTAAAAAAACTTTAATACTTTATTTAGTTTATAAAAAAACTAAATAATAAGAAATTTTATTATTTAATTAAAACAAAATATGATTTTTTTATTTTTCCTTCATTTTAAAAGGAACTTTAACAAACAATGAAATAAAATTTTAATTAAAATCCTTTTTTTTAAAAATTTCTTGGACTACATAGAGCCACCCCATCCTTTTGTTTTCCTTTGCGTTCCCTGTGCGTCGTTCCTCTTTTCAAGACAGTCTCTTCTGTTCCTCCAAAAAAACCCTCAATGGTTTTCTTCCTCTTCGGTGTTTCTGTTGACCGTGATACCCTTTCTTGTCGGCGATTGTACTTTTGTGGTTGTCCCTTCCTGGATTTGCGATTGGTTATGTGCTTCGGATGGTGGTAATCCTCTGCTTCCGGTCATCTTCTCCGATCAAGGGTAAGTACCATTTTCTCCGATGGGTGCCGGGTGATAGTTCATCGGTTGAATGGCCACCCTAGGTATCCTTTTGTGATGAAACAAACAAACCCAAAATTCGATTCCGATGGTTTTCTTCTTCTGCCTCCGATTCGAAAATTAGGGTTTCGATTTGTTGTGGGTTTTTCTTGGTAGATGATGAGAGCCTTGCTCTGATACCACACACTAGACTCTTACACGGATACAATAAGCCATAAAGTGACATGTTTTACTATCATGCTTTGTTATATGTGTTATAAGTTTATGACTGTAAATGTAATATTGTGTTCGGACCTAGTCATTGTCGCATGTCACATTGCCTGATGTTTGTCTGCGTTATGGGGGTAAGGTTTGTGTTGTGGGACCTAACAATGTTGGAATGAGAGCCATAGCATTGCGGGACCTAACAACGATTTGGGTGGGCTGCTTAGTGCTTCCACTAGATCAGGTGATCAGAAGGGTTGGTTAATCTTGAGTGACCAATTGTACCATGTAAATATGTAATAGAATCCTGTTCTTGAAAACTCCTTCATCACATTGTTGTTTTTCTTGATTGACTATGCAGTCATACTGTATGCAATAATATGTTGGTATCTGTGTACCGACTAGTTTTTTACTCAGCAACCTCCAATACTGTCATTGAGTCACGCAACGATATATAATACGCCCAGAACGGACATACCATTGACTTTATATGATTTTTCAAAGTGTGGACTACTGTGCAACCATCCTTCACGGTTATAAAGGGGTTCTTCACGACTGTAAAGTTGCACAAACAAACGAGTACAGAACCCTTACAACAACTATATAACTCGGTTTTAACCCAGCATCCACAACTAAAACCATCGTTACAACATCTGTTATCACGTATAGATGTCCTTCCGGTCTATTTTGTTAACAACATAAACCATTACTAACAACAATCATCATAAAAAATCTACAAGATTAATCTTAACCCCAAACTTAAACCCAAACCAAGATAAACTACCATAGACCATCAACATACATCAAAATTTTCATCATCAAGAGTAAGAAACACTTGGTCTCAGTTTGAAGTCGTAGAAACTCCATAAGTTGATCAAATCATCAGTATAAACATCAAAGTCATCTAATCTTCAATCCTTTGCTCATACAACTCACATGTAACAAAAGGTTCAAGCAAATTTCTCCCAAGTTCCCTTGATCTCCCTTTTCCCTTTCTTGCCTATCCATACACTCAGTTGAGTCTAATACAATAAAGTGGGTTACTTATGTTAGGATCAATCCTTTGCTCATAAAACTCACATGCAACAAAAGGTTCACGCAAATTTCTCCCAAGTCCCCTTGATCACCTGGCCTCTTCCCTTTCTTGCCTGTCAATGTGATACTTAGCGAAGGATTGGTGACGGATCTGCGACGGATTTGAGGTTATTAGATATCAAAGGCAATTCCTCTCTTATCCCTCGCTAATTTGCGACGGATACTGAATCCGTTAAGGCATGAATTTTGATCAACTTAGCGAGGGATTTGTGAGAGATTGCGACAGATCCGAGTTATTAAGTATCAATGGCATTTCGTCACCAAGTATCAATGGTAGACCCAATATTTCAATCGGGTGAATCATGTAACATTGGTTATTTTTAGTCATATTTGAAACCAAAAACATCAATTATTGCCAATATACGTATTAGTTATCATCAACTTTGGTTAATTAAGGTAGTACTTGGTTAAAATAGGGTGTTCATGGCGGTGAAAATTGACCATTCGTGGTCATAATTTATTTAAATAAATCAATCAGGGTCTACCTTTGATTCGGGAAATAGAAGCAATAGCCAATAGAGGGAGAAAAAAAATAGTTTATAGGTTAAGATAAAGAAGCCATACAGTGATTAAATTGTTGAAACAATGAAACCCTAATTACGCTACACCGATTAGTAAGATGAATGAAAGAATATTGAACTAATCCGTCGCTACAATGTCTGTAATTGCTACAAATTCCGTCACTAATTTGTCGGTAAGAAGTCCGTCGCTAATCAGACACTACAATTTCCGTCGCTAAACCATAGGTAAGTCACGTCACAGGCGTATAATGAAAACTGTCGGTAATCCATCACTAAAAGTCGTCGGTAATCCGTCTCTAATCTCCGAATTTTTAGCGGCACCTATTTTTCATCGCAACCGATGAAAACCGTCGCAAAAAATTGACGCTAAGTGTTAGCGAGGAACGTATTAGCGACAGCTTAGTTCTGTCGCAAACGCCGATTGCGACCGTTTTTACTGTAGCATATGGATTTTTCTAGTAGTGATATTTCTTTCCTTAAATTTGTTTATGTTACTTATACTTATCTTTTCTTTATAAATATTATTTCTTGAGTGATTTTCTACACTGATTTATTGTTATTGCGTTAAAGACTAAAGAGTCAAGTCCATATTTAGGGTTCTTATCATTGTTCTGTGTTCTATTGTAGTGTGTTTTTTCTAACTTTTTGTAGGGGCATGCAAAATCATGGATTAACAAGATCACGTTTAAATATATTAGGTAGAAACTAGAAATTGGTTGAATAGTTTTTGTGGTCACTTTTAAAATTTTTAGATTATTATCTTTTTAAACACTTCTAAAAACTATATTCTTGAGCACAATGGAAGCATATATTGTTAGTCCCAGATTGAGTACAACAACAAATGTTTATAGAAGGGGAGGTTGAATACAATCTTTAGCTTTTAAAATAAAGACACACGATTATAATTTTATATAATTATTATTGATAATGAATCAAGAATTACATGTACTAGAAGTGATAATTCTAAGTACAATAAAAGGTGTCAACAATTGTTTAACACATAGACAAGATATTTCTAAAACAACTAATGTTAAAGAAAGTTCAACACATGAACAAGTTTGTTTCTACATTCTAAGCTAACTCTTATTTCTTTGAAGATCTCAACTTATGAGATTGTTTTGTAGAAGTGTGTAGTTCTTTTTGCATGTCCACCATGCAAGAGTATATATAAAGGCATTGACAACCGGTTGGCTAAGAGAATGAGACAAAAATGCTAAAGAAAATAATATTATAATTGTATAGTTAGTGGGTGAAAAGTAGACTTATTTTAATCAAGTATTGCGTAAAATAAATTTACTTTTTAGAAAGGTGCAGCCCACTCACATTATAATAATATTATTTCCTGTGTTTTTTGCCTTGGAAGTTTAAACTTCTCTTTCCATGATTACACTTTTATCAACAGCCAAACACTCTTCTGATTTGGCTTACCAAGTATAGAGTTGTCATACATACTTAGTTGTTGAAACAAATCTTTTAGATCTTTTTCCTTTGAAGTATCTTTCTCCTTTTCCAGAGGATAAGATCGATCCCTTTTGTCTCGTACTTGATCCAAAAGGTGCTTTAAACTTTTACAAAGAAAGACCTAAGGCATACAAGAACAACACATATTCTACCTTTGACTTAAGAATAAATACAAAGTATACAGTGAGATGATATAATATATTTCGCGACTCAGCATACAAAATGTACTAAACTGTAACTATAGGGTTTACTCGGTCTAAGGAAGGATGATCAGTTGATCATATGAAAGGACTCAGTTGATAACAAATCCTCAACTGATCATAGAAATGCTCAGCTGAAGAACTATTAAACTTGAGGAAGGTGTAAGCTAATGAACCTAGATGATCAATTGATCAAGAATGCTCAGTTGATCATTCAAGGTGATAAGCTTAGTAAAACAAAGATTAGTGTAGGAAGGTTTACTTAACTGAAGTGAGAAGGGATCAGCTGTTCAATTGTTATTCCTTAGTTGATACTTGTAGATTGCTCAGCTGATGGTCTTGGCAGCATTAACTTTGGAAGGCGGTACTAACTTTGGAGAGCAGTACTAACTTTGGAAGGCAGTACTAACTTTGAAAGACAGCACTAACTTTGAAAGACAGTACTAACTTTGAAAGAAAGTACTAACTTTGGAAGACAATAGTACTAACTTTGGAAAGCAGTGTTAACCTTGAGCAGTATTAACTCTCTTGATCAGTAGTAACCTTGTAGACCAGTAGTAACTCTATTGATCAGTGGTAACCTTGTAAACCAGTAGTAACCTTGATAAGCAGTTTGTCCTTAGTTGTCCTTCAGCTGATACTTAGTACTTACCTGATCTTCAGCTGATACTTCATACTTTGAGAATTCTTCAAGTCTGATTCAAACAACACATGTTTGAAAACAATCTAAGTCATACTGAATGTATGGCTTGGTTATCATCAAACCCTATATGTTTTAATAAACAGGTTTGATTATTGGAGTGAAGTGATTATCTCCCCAACACATATATAAAACAACAAGAATGTACATGTGCAAGGATGTAAAGAGTTAAGGGAAAAGAAATGATAACACCGGATGTAAAGTGATTCAGTTGGATGTTAACGAGCCTTAATCCAAGAAGGTAGCGATCACTTTTACGTCTTATTAATTTCCCAAAATAGTGATCACATTAAGCAACATATTACTAATTTTTCAAGGTAGTGATCACCTTAAGCACCTATCACTGATTTTTCAAGGTAGTAACCATCTTAAGTAACTTCCCACAACAAGTTCATCCCAAGGAATTATACAACAAAACTCTCAACAGTCACAATAAATAATGTTCTCTCTACACTTTTGAACAAGCGAAAGTGTTTACAAATTTCTCTCACAAAACATAAGTGTGTATAATAATATAATATGAAAACTTGAAGCTCTTGTGTCCTTGCTCTTGATCTTGATTTGTTCTTTTTTAGATAGAATCCTTATTGACAACCCAAGAAATCACACATTGAATTTAGAAAATGAAAGCTCACAAAGAATCGAGAGATAATTTAGAATGGCAAACGGATTGTCCAAAGACCTAAGTGTGGCTTTTATAGAAAGAAATAAAGCAAAGAACAAAATTCGGATCTGGGGGCCCGATGATCGCACCCCATGGTCAGGGGCGACTCTACATACATTTGAATGGAGTGCCTTGACCCCACTTAGAATTTTTTTTATTGGTATATATATAATTTTTTTTGTTTGGACCTCACTAAAATACCAAAATGGACCCCATGTGTAGTGTGGGCTTTACCTTCGTATATAGAATAAAAATACAAGAATTAGAATTAAAAAATACATATTAAAATAGCTCTACAAGGCTACGACTAACCAACCGTCGCCCCTAGTCGCCTCCCATATCGTGATATTGAACACGGAACATCCTGCAGAGTGGAGAATTTCGCTATCCGTCTACCGTCGTCTGCCGGCCCGCCGCCCACTGCCCGCCGCCGACTGACCTTCTAACGGTTGGTTACTTGGTTATCGACTGTTGGCTATCGCCCCATATGCCCCCGTCGGTGTTCCATGCCTCCAGTCCTCCACTGCTCCTAACTCCTTTGTGAAGAAGAATCATTTGTCGCCTGATGGAGTGATGCTGTGATGTTCCGATGGAGTGAGGAAGAAAATTAGAAAATCCGAAATCGTTGAAAACTTGAAATTATTGAGGAAGACTGGAAGAGGACAGTCAAAGAGGTAAATGAAAACTCTTTTCATCTTTTGTCCTTTTAGCTTTTCTTGAAACTTGAAAGTAAATGACTTGCTCTGAAGTCTGAAAAGTTGTCAAGTGGGGAGGAAAAAAACAAAAGAGTTATATTGTAATATAGATGAAGTCATGAAGACAACCTAACCCAGTACAGTAACCCATAATGTCTAAAGTAGTAATGTCTTCACTGAGTTCATTTTTTATTCATATAATCATATATTATATATTTCATTATTTATTAATTACTATAAGTACTTATTTGTATTTGGATTAGTTATTTTGTATTAGATTATATTGAATTATATATTGTGCTTATCAGTTTATGATTATATTAAATTAGGTTAAAATGTTGAGGCTCTTTAAAAAAATTGGTGAATCTAGTTCAACCAATATCCCGAAGACAATGGATGCTGAAAAGGCAAAAGTTGAAGCTAATGAGCAACAAACTCCTTCAAAGTATATGAGAATTGATATAAATTCGCTTCCTTCCGATCCGGGACAACGACCAAGTATGGAACAATATCATCTAAATCAAAGAGACAAAATCAGAAGACATTACTTGCAAAAAGGACCATGTCAACCTCGAAATCATTCTTTTGAACGAAGAGAGATTGGAGGTAGAGTTCGTAAATTCAATCCTTCTTGGTTTGATAGTCATAAATATTGGTTAGAGTATAGTATTGAACTAGAAGCTGCATTTTGTTTATGTTGTTATCTTTTTTAAATCGGAGATAAAAAACCAAGGAGGAGCGGATAATTTTGTAAAAGGTGGGTTTAAGGCTTGGAATAAGAGAGAACGCTTAGATCTTCACAATAATGATGGTCCACATAACCTAGTTGTCCAAAAGTGTCAAAATCTAATGAATCAGGCACAATCAATTGCCACTATTTTTGATAAGCAGACCGATTCGAAGAAAGATAAAAATCGGATTAAAATACTTGCTTCTATTGATTGTGTTAGATTCTTATTACGTCAAGGATTACCTTTTCGGGGTCATAATGAAAGTGATGACTAACGAAACAAAGGAAACTTCCTTGAACTTTTACATTTCTACGCCGAACGAAATGAAAAGGTAGGTAATGCTGTGTTAAAGAATGCTCCAAGAAATTCACAAATGAAGTCTAGTTCTATCCAAAAGGATATTGTGCGTGCAGCTGCGAGTGAAACCCTTAAGGTTATTAGAAAAGAGATTGGAGATAAATTTTTTGCTATTTTAGTGGATGAGTCTCGTGATGTCTCTTGTAAAGAGCAAATGGCATTGGTTTTACGGTTTGTGAATGATGAAGGACTTGTTTTGGAGAGGTTTATTGGTGTCAAACATGTTGATGACACTTCATCTTTATCACTTAAAGCTAGTATTTATTCGATGCTTTCAGATCATGACTTGAGTTTTTCTAAAATTCGAGGTCAAGGTTATGACGGAGCTAGTAATATGAGAGGTGCTTTTAATGG
>JAUEJL010003786.1:0-10340 GCA_032274825.1 Drosophyllum lusitanicum | reverse complement strand
GTGATGGTGGTGCTCAGATCTGGTGGTGGCGGCGGTGCTCATGGGACGGTGGTGGCGTCGGCAGTTTTAGGTTAGTGAGGAGAGTGTAGTGGTGGTGGTGGTGGTTGTGGTGGGTTCATATGATATGGAGTTTTCCGGTTGTTCAATGACCTCACCTAAGGTGGTGGTGGTGGTGGTAGACGACGGTGGCGGTGGCGAAAGTGGAGTTTCTTTTTCTGTCAGGTTGTGGCGGTGAAGGTGGTGAGGTTTGTATGGTTATGAGTTGGTGGAGAGTAGGGGGAAATAGGTTGCTTCGCCGTGAGTTGCCGGCGGAGGTGAGGTGGTGGTGAGATTTAATCAGAGAGAGTAATCAGAGAGAGAGAGAGAGAGAGAGGAGACAGAGCATGGATAGAGTGAGATATGGAGAGGGAGAGAGAGAGTGTGTTGTGTTTGTGTGTAGAGAGGGAAATATATATATTTTATTTAAAAAAAGATTATATATTATTTCCCATATTTTAATTAATAAAAAGGTAGAAAAGCTAGTGAAATGACCAAACTACCCTTAATTTAACAGAGTTGACTAATGGTCAACTTTAGAAAGGACCAAACTCGCCACAAAATGGTTCATAAAGGATAGTCTTTACCACTTTTGAAGTTAAAGGACTAAAACGGCAGAAATAGCTAAGTTAAAGGACCATTTAACCAATTAACTCTTGTTAAAATTAAAAAAAATGGGGCCCACCCAATTCTATACAATGGTGGTATTCCCACTCAACTCCACATTCACTCAACCTCATCTACAATCCATATCACTCTTCTTAAACCCTCATACAACTTTTATTGACCTCCCCATTGACCGGTTGATTGTAATTGAAATGCCTGTTTGAAAGTTTGTGAATAAAACTGTTTGAGTCTGAGTTCATGTGATTGCAATATACCCAACAGATTTTCGAGTGACAAATCCAATCTGTCCTTTGATTCTTCTATGGCAACGACTATATATTCAAATTTCTTTGTCAAACTTCTTAGAATATTAACCACTCTTCGATCTTCAATCAATTCACCATTGATTCTCATCTGATTCAACAAATTGATCACTCGATTGTAATATTCTTCTACACTTTCACTTTCCTTCGTTTTTATGTTGTCGAATTCACATCTTAGCGTCTGTAGTCTAACAATTTTTACTCATTCTTCTCCACGATTAATCGGCACATTTTATATTAAATTTTATCGTGTTTTATTTGATTAATAAATGTACCAATATATTATAAAATATACTATTTTGATATGTTTTATTGTTTTGTAGGTTGGAGAGCAAAAGAAGCCAATTTAATAAAGTTATTCGAAAGACGATCAAGTTAAGCGAGAAGAGAGCAATTAAAAAAATTTCTTTCTACAAGAATTGAAGGGTAAAATATATTTTAACCCCTAAAGTACAAGTTTAAAAATGGTTTAACCCCTAATTTTTTTTATTGAATGTACGTTTTAATCCCTTAAATTGTTACAATTCATCGTTTTAGTCACTTGACCTTCTATAGCAGGTTACCAAGCTTTTAAAGACATTTTAATCTATAAGCTTAGGAGTATAATCGAGCAGAGCCGAATCCAGTCAATCTCTAAGTTGACTCGGCCTCTAAAACTTGAGCCGGTGAAAATTGAAGAACCGATTGGTTAGTGTTCACCGGTGTTTGACGATCTACAGATTCACGAATCACTATCTCATGGATTGCCTAGAAACTCGAAAACAAAGATAGAGATAGAAGAAATCGAAGATGTGCAATCATCAAACTAGTGCAATCATCAAACTAGTGCAATTATAAGAACCTATGAGTTCAATCGAGATATTACCGGTGATATCCCAGAGGTTAGCAATGGAACTAGGGTCGGTATGTGAGTTTTCATCAACCAAATTATGGAGAAGGGGTGTTTTTATTGATAGGATTGATCGAGATTCCCCTTTGATACAGTAACAAGTATTTTAGATTTAGATTAGAGATAAAATTAATAAGGTAAAATAAGATTAACGGTTAAATGATCTAACAAAAATTGTGTAAGGATTATAATGTTCACTAAAAAAGTTTAGGGGTTAAACCGTTCTCAAATTTAAAGTTTAGGGATTAAAACATATTTTACCCTATTTAGTATGAGAACCAATAATTCATTTAATCGTTTTAGCCACTTGACCTTCTATAGCAGGTTACCAGACTTTTAAAGACATATTGATCTCTAAGCTTAGGAGTATAATCGAGCAGAGCCGAATCCAGTCAATCTTTAAGTTGACTCAGATTCTAAAACTTGAGCCAGTGAAAATTGAAGAACCGATTGGTTAGTGTTCACCGGTGTTTGACGATCTACAGATTCACGAATCACCATCTAATGGATTGCCTAGAAACTCGAAAACAAAGATAGAGATAGAGGAAATCGAAGATGTGCAATCATCAAACTAGTGCAATTATAAGAACCTTTGAGTGCAATCGAGATATTACCGGTGATATCACAGGGGTTAGCAATGGAACTAGGCCCGGTATGTGAGTTTTCATCAACCAGATTATGGAGAAGGGGTGTTTTATTGATAGGATTGATCGAGATTCCCCGTTCATACGGTAACAAGTATTTTAGATTTAGATTAGGGATATAATTAATAAGGTAAAATAAGATTAAGGCTTAAATTATCTAACAAAAATTGTGTAAGGATTATAATGTTCATTAAAAAAGTTTAGGGGTTAAATCGTTCTCAAATTTAAAGTTTAGGGATTAAAACATATTTACCCTATTTAGTATGAGAACCAATAATTCATTTCATATCAGTTCAATTCTAGATGTTTATTCTCTCCCCCGAATGTTAGGATGTTTGATTCAAAACAATCAAATCAAGTCATTTCAAAAATCCTATTGATGGTTTTAAATATGTATAATGGGAATTAATACTCAGTGCAATATTCCTAACATTCTTTTGAAGTCTCATCTCTGTAAATTGTAATGGAGTAAAACAAAACTCTATATTGTAAATATTTGGTTCCCGACTAAAAAACCAATTATAATAGGGAGGAATATTGGTTTGATGTGATTTATTATCTACATGTAAAATAACATGATCCCAAATTGAAACTAATAGGTTTGCTCTTTATGATTATTGACTTTGCAATCAACTGAAATTTGGCAAACGTTTCAACTAAAGCGAATTATGTATGAAGATAAAACATATAGTGTTCAACACATATTTCAATAATCACTAAGCATATCGGAAGTAACCATTTAGACGATGCATTGGTTTAAAATTCTAAATGGTCTATAAGGTGGGCATATAAGCCTTTATACCTTAAATCTTGAAATTTGATGTTGAAATGTTGTTAATGATCCTCTGCCCTTGATGATTAGCCCTTGTATAAGCCTCCTTAACCTTGATAATCTCTTTCTCCCTCTAGATTAGAGAGTCTTTCTTTCTACTCTCTCTCTCTCTATCTCTCTCTAATCACATGTATACGGCTAGACACACATTAAAAGTATGTTAGTGTGTGTTTTCTTCATTTATACTCAAAACATAGATTGGGTATAAAATACCCCTTTCCAACTTATAACTTTTTATCATTAAAAACTTAGCCATCAAAATATATAGTTTGACTAAAGGGTTGACCTCGATGCTGCAAGACTCAAAATAACCGTCATGACATCAAAATAATCACTTTTTAAACTTGGGGTGTTAATGATGACCCTGATTTGGAGTTCCAATGTTCTTCATCGTCTTGATTGGATTGCTTGTTCACAAACTAAAATGAAAGAGGGTGATTAGGTTTGTCATTGGCGAAATTTAGGTTTGTTGATGGTGGCTTCTAAATAGACGGAGAGAAATTTAGGGTTAGTTGGTGTGTGAGATTTGAGGATACGATGAGAGTGAAAGCAAATCGGTAAGGTTTGGAGAAAATAGAAAATTTAATTACTTAATTTAAATTGCAACACTACCCTTTTAATAATTATATAATATTATACGAGGTTGTTTTTATTTAAAGTTATGTCGTCTTCACTTTATCCGTGGATTATTTTGATCATGATGTTTCTCACACTTTTCATAAAAAAACACTCTCACCCTACTCATCGTTGCTGTTTTATTTCGTTATGTGTTACTTTTCTAATTTTCTATTTTATATTCTTTTCCTAATATTTTGTTTGTTTTGAAGAGCATTAGAAATCTACATATGGAAAATCGAACGAAAAATTTCTTATTATTATGCCTAAAGTTTTATAAGACCATGCATATAGCATCTCGGCTCTATCTCGGTTGCCATTTAGGCTCAACTGGTCGGCAATGAACACCCATATGCCCCCTATTTTGATACCTTACGGGTTGGATGATCGGTTTCCACATTCAAGAGGTTACCTCCTCTCTGTCTTCCTTCTCTCTCTTACATATATATATTAAAATAATAATAAAAATAAGGTAAGATTACGTAGCTATACTAGACTTTTGGATTAAAAAAAAGAGAAAAAGAAAAATGCCGTAACATTAAGACCACCCGCATCGGCAAGGAACCCGATTGATAGGGTAACATGGGAACACCAAAACACCAAATTGGGTTCCATCGGGTAACATGGGAACACCAAAACACCACTTTGGGTAAGTGAAGATTGGGTTGTGGTACGGGTTGTGGAACCCGTTTCTTTTTTTTCTTCCCTCTCACATTTAATATATATATTTTATTAATATTTGATGTGAGGTTAAATAAGGTTGGATGTGAAGGTTTGTGGGGCAAGTTAGATTAAAGGTGAAAGATAACGTGAATGGTACGTGACAGCGAGGTAAGTTGAATAAGTTGGTTTGAATGCCTGGTGGTTTAATGGTCTTATGACACGAACAAATTGTTTCCTACCTAGGCATAGAATCAGTGCAAGTGGTTCAATCTACCGTATTCACTTTTTCTAATTTTATCTCTTCAAAATCAGTGCGTGTGTGTGTGTGTGAGAGAGAGAGAGAGAGAGAGAGAGAGAGAGCAATAATTCAAAGATTCAGACAAGAAGAAAGCTCACGTTTTTGTTCAGATCAAGAGAAAAAGGGGGGGGGGGGTGCTATACCCGATCAGAAATGGCCACAGAAACGAAATCTAATTTGGTTAAGATGAAATCCAATAGCGGAATTCGAGATGGGTCTACAGCAAAAACTAAATTCGATTCAACCGTTATCAAGAACAGAGTGATGGTTGGGGGTTCAAGCAAGAACTCGATCGATTTGAAGCATAAAGTTTCGAGCATGACCACAACTAATGTTTCTAAAACTGAGGTAAATTTGTCGTTGTTATTTGATTTTTGATTCGATTGTTACGCTGTTATGTTGAATTATGTCGGCAAATGAACAATTTCAGGCAAGGTTAATTAGGCGTTTGAAATTGAAATTGAAATTGATCAAACAATTTAGGATCAACTAGCTGATTGGTACTCTTGAGGGATTCAATCCAATTTCAATTTCAAATCCGCTGTTGAACATGTATGACATCTTCAAGGCTTATTTTGTTGTATATTTGACTAAAAATTTATTATATAATTATTTTGAACAGTGACTGCAAAAGCAGATTTGCAGCAAGTAGGTATAAGAAATTTAATTATTAAGATATTAAATCACCTAAAATGATAAGATATATGTGGGATTGTGACACTCATGAACACTTCAAGTAAAAGGTATTATAATCATTTTAATGCTTACTCATTTTGAAGTGTATGTGAATGTGTTTCATTTTTGATCCTTCGCTTCACAATGATCACTTCAAACACACATCCAAACACCCCCAAATTCGGTTTCTGTCTGCAATGTCCCAAACCATAGTGTATCTTGGTTATCTGCTTCTTTTACTTTGGGTTATATCTTATTTACTGGATTGGGATTCTGTTTCAATTTTGTTTTCCTTTAGGTCCCGTTTGTTTCGCAGAATTCAAAGGAATGAAATGGAATTGAAATCAATTTCGTTCTGTATTGCGTTTGATAAACTTGTTTTTGAATGAAATCTCATTCTTTTGAATGTTTACGTTCCCTCTGGAAAGTCCATTCCATAGGTGGGCCGGATGGAATTTAAATCAATTCCATTCCTTCGAATTCTAGGAAACAAACGGGACCTAACTCTTAACGATGTTTGTTGAATGAACTTTTTCATTTTCATAATGAAGGCTAAAGGAAAATCGATATTGAGTTCTTCGAAGACTAAAACAAAAACAACCACTGTCAAAACAAGAGAGAAGAAAGTTTACTCCTTGCCTGGGCAGAAATTTGATGTTCCAGAAGAGGTACATCAACTGTTGCCATTTTCTTCATTTTCATAATATTAACACCTGAAGTGTGTGTATGATTATAGTGTTTGGTTGGTTATTTATTTATGCAGTTTGCGCATCATCAATTGGTAAATTGTATTTACCTCTTTTTTTCGTTTTCCTGATGTTTGACAGCGAGAACCTTTAAGGATCTTTTATGAGTCATTATCAAAACAGATACCTTCTAGTGAAATGGCAGAGTTTTGGTGAGTTCAATTCCTATTTAAGTTTAAATTTAATCATATAAGGGAGGGTTCAAACGAGAACTGCAAGAACCAATCTTGGCCCTTAATCTTTATGTTATTAATCTTTATATGTTATTAGTTCTCGCAGTTCTCGTACGAAAAACAGGTCTATAAGTTTTGATTTACTTCAATAGTTGGGCCAATTTAGTTGCTTCTTTTTCTGTTTCTGATTCTTGCTTATTGTGTTCTTACTTGTCCAAATTTTTGTGGGGTTCAACAAAATCAACAGCGGTACGTTTAGAAAAAGCAAGATCATATTTTCTAGATAGACCTATATGATTTTCTTCTTTCTTTTCTGTGTGAGGGGGCACGGGGTGTTTGACGGATACTTATTATGATTATGATCTTGATTTTTGGATAGTTTACTGCCAAAATAATTAGATTTGAAAAAGCAAGTAAGAAGTTTCCCATATATGGAAACCTAACTAACTTTAATAAATTTGTATCTTGTCATCTACCAGAACTCTTGATGCCTCTGAAGTATTTGTCTTTAGTTTAAATCCCAATTTGCACGTTTTCTAGTTTGATTTCGAAAATTTATAATTTTCTAGTTAAGTTTTGAAGATCTTGTAGCATACCTTTCAACTTTGAGGAAGAGAATAGATGTTTAAAGATGGTAGTCATTTGGTTGTCCAAGTATAGGTGGGAAAATGAGCAAGTTGGATAACGAGCCGGCTAAAACGGGTAACTTATAAAGTGGATTGGATCGCATTAGCCTACTGACTCTTTTTCCCTTTCTAAATTTATAAAATATGCTTAAAATTTAGATAATAACAATAGTTTTTGGTAATATTAATTATAATCCAGGTTTTTAGAAAGAAACCAGTCTCGAAGGCTGGAACTACTTGCTTATACCCAACTGTTAACCTGTTTAAAATGCTTTCCTTTTTAGCTAGATTTTTGTATTATTTCACATGTGACTGGTTAGCAACAAGTATAACCCGAATTTACTCATTGAATGCATAATTTACTTAGTGTTGTGTGTGTGCATGCACATTCGGATGTGCAGGATGATGGAACACGGCTTGTTGTCACCTGAGAGGGCAAAAAAGGCATATGAGAAAAAGCAGAGAAGACAAAAGGAAATACGAATGGGAACGCCCATTAAATCTCAGCAACCAAGTAGACCCGAAAGTTCAAAGAGGCCACAACCACCAGCACGGCCACCACCAAGTTCAAACAACGGGGATATGAAACAAAAGAAACGAGTAATGAGTGATAGTGATGATGATGATTTTGTATTGAGTCACAAAAGAAGGAAAATGTAACAGTGTTAAAAATCAAACCTCAGTATCTTTATAGATTTCCTTAAACTTCAAACCTTTGTTGTTACATTTAACACAGTATGATTATGGAACTAATAACATATAAAGATTAAAGTATTATGAGATTCTTATGTTTTTTGGAATTTAAAATTATTTTTAAAAAATTTATAATATAATGCTGAATTATGTTTTTGGATTTCAGTGTGAAATTACAAGAATTACTTGTATGTATACAGTGAAATACAGATCTCTTTTATCTTCTTGTTTTGGCAAGAAAAGATAAATAATTTCAGTAAAAGCTATCTTTAATAACCAAAATGAGAAAAAACAAATGTGCCATTTATTAAGCAGAATTTGATGATTTGATTGGTAATTTTTTAAATGAATTTAATTTGTAAGAATCTAAATATTCCTTCGGTTAATGGAATGTATACTCCTTAGCTAAGATAGGTAGAATCTCATTCCATTTTATAAAGGAATGTTGGAAAAATACAAATATACTCTTGAATTTACCCTAACACTACATGTTACAAACATCTCACATTGTCACCACTCACCACTCACCACCGGGTGTTGTTGCCACCGACCAATGGTTGTCTGTTGGGATATGACTTGAAATGGCTTGGAAGATATTTTGAAACTGAAAAGGGGGTGTGCTCGGCGTGCAACAGAGGCACACGGCGTGGGGTCTCGCGACGGTGCTTGACATGCCCATCAGGTGCATGGCTAGGTGTTGTGTGCGGCGCTCAATCTCCTAATTATGTTAATTATATTATTTCTTAATTAGGATTAGGGCAACATTGAGGTTTCCTGTTTGGTAATAAATATCCAGCCTAGGGTTCAGTCATATGTACACATCATTCAACATTCTCTGAGGTTAATAAAGAAGTCTTTGGTTCCTGCCCGTGGACATAGGTCGTGACCCCGATGACCGAACCACGTTATATCTTGTGTCGTACTTTCTTGTCTTGTTTGTTATCCGCATTATTCTAACGCTTGTTTTAGGTGTCTCGATTCTAACAAGTGGTATCAGAGTCACAGTTCTGTTCACCGGGCTCGCGCATTTGTTGATTGTGAAGATGTCGTCGGTCAAGTTCGATTTGGAGAAATTCAATGGTTCGAACAATTTCACACCGTGGAAGGTAAAGATGAGGGTTCTTCTCGTTCAACAGGGTTGCGCGGTGTCGTTAGAAGGTGAAGACAAGTTGCCGAAAGATATGAAGGAGGACATGAAAAGAGATATTCTAGCAAAAGCATACTCTGTGATTTTGTTGTGTATAACTGATGAGGTGTTGAGGGAGGTGGTGGATCAAACAACGCCTGTTGGTGTGTGGGAGAAGCTGTGTGAGAAGTATCAGAAAAATACCCTCACGAATAGGCTTTATCAAAAGTAGAGGTTGTATACCCTCCAAATGTCAGAAGGTACCCAGGTAAAAGATCATCCGGATAATTTTAACCGTATTACCCTTAATTTGAAGGCCGTGGATGTTAAAATTGATGATGAAGATCTTGCCCTGATTTTGGTGTGTTCACTACCGCCTTCGTATGAGAACTTTGTTGATACCATGCTGTATGGTAGTTCAACAATTTCTGTTGCTGAAGTAAAGGATGCCTTGCTGTCAAAGGAACTCAAGCGTAGGGTTTCTAGTAATGAAGGGGAGTCCGGTTCAGGTCTATACGTGGGTAGGGGAAAGGCACATGATGGAATGGGAGGACTGGGTGAGTCGCCTTCGAAAACAAAATCCACGAGAAAGGTAATGTGTTATCACTATAAGGAGATTGGTCACATAAGGAGAGACTGTTCTAAAAAGAAGGGAGATGGTAATGTGGTTCAGGAAGTTGAAGGCATAGGCGATGCTTTGACTGTATGCACGGATAGTCCTGCAGATACCTGGATCTTGGATACGGGTGCATCTCATCACATGGTGTTCTCACGTGATTTGTTTACTTCCTGTAAGAAGTGGAACGGTAAGGTGAAGCTGGGGGACGATGGGATACGGAGTGTCAATGGTAGTGGTACGGTGCAGATTAAGATGCATGATGGAGTGGTGCATTGCTGGTATGTCCCGGATCTTTGGAAGAACCTGATTTCCTTGGGTACTTTGGCCAAGAATGGATATGGATATTATGGTAAAAGAGATGGACCGAAGGTTTCTCGGGATGCTCGAGTGATAATGCAGGGCATGCTGCTACGTGGTAAATACGTTCTGGAAGGTAGTTTTGTGGCGGTACCGTCCTTGGAGCGGAAAATTGACCTGAAAAAGTCGAGACGACACAGGTGGAAATGGTCTCTGGTGAAATCACGTGATGGGGTGTCGGACTTCGTGGCTGGTGAAAGGAGGTAGTCCCTTCGGGGAGGTTGGCAGGAAAGAGACGGTTCTTTGGTATTCTCCGTTTGACTGGTGGAAGAGAGTTCAAGTCAAGGGGGAGATTGTTGGGATATGACTTGAAATGGCTTGGAAGATATTTGAAACTGAAAAGGGGTGTGCTCGGCGTGCAACAGAGGCACACGGCGTGGGGTCTCACGGCGGTGCTTGACGTGTGTATTAGTTGCATG
>JAUEJL010003785.1:0-22575 GCA_032274825.1 Drosophyllum lusitanicum | reverse complement strand
ATTATATAGCAAACATGTCCAAATTAACATAAATTAATCAACTTTATTGAGGTTCATCTCCTCTAGGGAGGAAAACAGAGAGAATCAGCCAAGATACATCATAAAACACTTCTGGAAATCAAGAAACATTAAAACACTTTTGTATGTGTTTTGCAGATGCTACGCTTAGCTGTGCCTGGATTACTTTTGTTGTGTTGGGACACTCGTTGCTCGTTGCAGGTATGATGGTCGGTCGATATTAATGTTGGTAACACCCGTTTTTAAATTGAAAACCCTGTTGGGTGTTTTATATAAAGAAAATACTTTGATAAGACTTCCGTTGTCTTGTTTATCCAATGAGTATTATGTTTGAAAATAGCTTTTAAAAAGTCAAAAGTTGACCCAGAAATCGTGGTGTTACATATTTTAAAGAACCTGATGACGTTATAAATATTTAAAAAATACCAAAAAATTGTATAAAAGTTTAGAAACAATGAAAATGATTAAAAAAACCTAGCCGAAAGTTGTCATGGAATGGATTTGAAGTGAAAATATTAGGATAATAGTTATATTGTAAATTTGTAATACTTTAAAAGTCTAAATGAGATTGGAATTGGACTACTGGGCCACAAAAACAAAAAGGAAAAAAGGAAAAAAACGGTTCAAGACGGTCCGGTTTAGCTGTTCAACCTCCCGGTTCAACGGTTCGCACTGGTCCAATACCCATAAGTTTGATCGGTTCTTTTGAACCAGTTCTGGTGCCCGTTCCGGGTTCAACCGGCTGGTCCGGAAAACCATGAGAAAATGTAATTTAATGTACATCAGATAAAAGTAGGGTTTAGTATCTAAAAGTGTATCGAAGTTGTCATTTTTTGCTATTATGTATACTCAACTTTCAAAACAACCATTTAGTAAACTGAACTTTCTATAACTACCAAATGTTATATCATGTTACCTATACAACAGGTAACAGGTAATCTTTTATTTTTTTATTTAATCTTAGTACTAAATCAATTCCACGTCACTAATTGCTGTAGGAATAAATTAAAAATCCAAAATTGAAGAACTGGAAGAACATATGAGTGTTCATCTTCATCTTTAACAGAACCCTATCAGCATGCCTATCAACATCTCATTAATATAAATCGAACCCAAATCTTATGCAATCGTATGAACACAACAATCTTGTGCAATCCTAAGGCAATTCAAGAACAACAGATGATTAAACATTCAAATCAAAAACCTAAATCTTGTGCAATCGTATGAACATAGATCTAGGCATGTACACAACAAAGATGAAATCGAAAACCCCCACAAATGAAGCCTTCGATGAGTCCATGGGTTTCTTTTCGAAAAACACAAACCTATTTGAATCGGCCCAAATCAAGAATTGAAACCCTAATGTATGTAATCATAATACAACTGATAGAATTGAAGTCGCCCTAAATCAAGAATTGAAACCCTAATGTATGTAATCATAATACAACTGATAGAATTGAAGTCGCCCCAAATCAAGAATCGAAACCCTAAAGATGAATCGATGAACAAATCGAAACTAACATTGGAAATCATAGATGAAGAAACCCCCAAATCAAGAAACCAAAAATCATATGGAATTACAGATCTGTTGTAGTCGCCCAGATCTGTTGAAAGTCGATGGCGTTGTTCTTGAACCACAAGAACCCTAATCACCAAATTGAAAGTCGATGGCGGTGTTCTTGAACCTTAATCGTCGGAGGTCGATGGCGGTGATGGTGTCGGAATAAAAAACAAGGTGGTGGTTTGAGCCTTCAATAAAAAAAGAGGACCAAAGCCATCAAAAATGAAGGTGGTGGTGGTTACCGGAAGGTGGTGGCGGTCGAATGTGGTGGTGGTCGACGGAAATGAAGGGTGGTGGTCGAAACCAGTGACATGCCCTAATCACCAAATCGTAGGTCGATGGCGGTGTTCTTCATTTTATTATTATTAAAAATGAATATTCATTTTATTTGAATTTTTTTAAATTTGAAATCAATGTCACATGCCATATCACCCACCACATCTTTAAAAACCAGTGATACGTCACCTTCTAACCTGCTATAGCAGATTGAATACATCATTTGGTAGTGATAGAAAGTTCAGTACCCTAAATGGTAGTTTTGAAAGTTGGGTATACATAATAGCAAAAAGTGACGACTTGTATACAGTTTTGGATATTAAACCCTAAAAAGTAAGTTAAAGAAAGAAAGACGTGTACGTACTTACTTGTAAAATAGAACGTAAGTTGCCACCTCAACCACTGTCAACCGACTATCGTGGATCACCTCAACTAAGCATTGTTTTTTATCGTCAAACACTCCAACCCATTACCTACCCAGTCTTTGCCGCCTACCATTGCATAAGTTCTCTTTCTCTCATTAGTCGCCGGTGTTTCAAGATTGCCGATAACTCTCCGAAGGCGCAACCTTTTAGAAAAATATGCTATTGATAGGGTATTTAGAGATAATAAATTACCTGGATAATCTTTTAATCATTTAAAGGTTGCAAGAAATTAAGTCAAGGATAATCAAAAATTATATTTCTTAAACAAATTCGTATAAAAGACAATATTTGTTGTTATATATATATTAGAATATTCAATTGAGAATTTAAATAATCATGAGAATGAGAGATTTAATCCTGATCATTTATTTAATTTGATCGTATGGTCTAAATTTAGTCATTCATTTTATTCATAACCCAACCATAAATTGCAACGATCATGAATTACGACAGGTGAATTGCGACCATGAGATTTAATAGATCAACATCTAATGGATGACTAAGATTTGTTCTCCTATCATCACCTAAAAATCTCACTTTTTCAATAAACTTTCCCTACACACACACTCTCTCTCCCTGTAGAGCAGTAATTTTGGTGATAAAAATCGCCAAAATCAGTTACACATGAGTTACTTAATAGTTATGGGCGGGTCAAATTTTAGTTGTTCAATCAAACACCCAAGCAAATGCTTAGTTGAGTACTGATCAGCGAAGCATAAGCACAGCTAAGCAAGATACATAGTCAGATAAGCGAGACTTTGAATGAGTGTGCACTACACACCATCCTGGTTTGTTGCTAAGTTTAGCTAAAATTCATACATTGTACTAAAATAACTAACATAACCATTTGGTGCTTTCTCATTGCGCAACATTTCTTTCTGCCAAATCAGTCACCAACGGACCACTACCTTCTTACAGTCGCCATATTAACTCAAAGTTGATCGCTATATGACAACAAAATAACTAACATGGAGTTTGGCCCATGCCAACCTATGCTAGCTTCTCCGACGATACAAACACTGCTCGGTTCAAAATGTCAACAAATGGTTTGATTATTGGACCCAACCTAACTCAACCCTCTAGTTTGCTAGTCCAATATGAACGAGTTACCGAGTTGTAAAATGAAACGAAATGTGAATTTTTATGTTTTTTTATCCGTCGCTCATATTTCTTGTTTTCTATTTTTGGTTTTGACATTCAGTTTACATGTTCTTGCTATAGTAGTTCGTATGACCTCTATTTAATCAATTGTAATGTTTTGCTTTGGGAACTAACGAAGGAAGAATTTTTTTTGATAGACAAATATATTTTATTTAATAGGAAATAAGATCAATCTGCTAACTAAACGTTGTAGTCAACAAAGCCTAATATGGGTGAGCTTGGTACCAAAAGGTGCCGGTATCGAAAATACCAAAAATAAATTTCTTATATTTTTACGAATACCGAACCAAAATACAAGAACGAATACCGGCTCAGTAAATTTCAAGTCAATACGCTCACACATAGATCCCAATACAAACAATCCATCAAAGGGAAAATACACAGAGCAACAAATGCACAACCAGACTGTAATCAATCCTTATACACAAAAAAACAATTGGAATTTACTACTCGATTCAAAGTAGTTATTTTTTAGATCGTTCCCGATCACTTGACCGCATTTAGAGGATCCAACCACCAAAATGTCTATGGAATAGACTTCTGGTTATGAACAAGAAGCTTAAAACATTGGTATGATAACATTTTGACCTCAAAACTAACTTTGCCGATCAAAGATCGAGCTTGTTAGTGATTCTCATTGTTGCTTCTCATAAAGTTGTTTGTGACGAAGAAAGCGAACGAGATTTGCATAAAGTAATTTTTTTAAAAGACGAACCTTCGTTAAAATCAAATATTTAACCCCCACCAAACTAGAATTACCTTCAAGCATGTAAAAAGAGAATGCACAACCGTTGTTTTATTTCTTACTTTATGATTTTTACGAAATTGATCATCTCGAATCAGTTCTTATTTATATATATATATAAATATTTTTCTAATCACAATCTACCTCGTTATCTTCTATTGAATATATGAATATAAAAAGAATTAAAATAAGTTTATAAACATAATTTGTTTAATAAAACATGATTTAAAAAATTAAGAATTATAGAGAAATATGTAATTAAGATGGTTGGTTATCGACTTCTCTGTTGGTCTGTTTGTCCCTACGTCTTAGAGCCACCGCGTTTTCAATATTTGACATCCCATTTTCATTCCGATTTTAAGATAACGACTCCTAAACATGGCATGGATTGTACTTTGTGCATTCAATTATGTACAATTTGGCCCACCACGTTTCAATCACTATTAAGCACTCAAAATTAGTGCTTTTTTATTTTTATTATTATTATTTAATATACCTGGTTTTAACGTAATAAGTGTATAGATATTGCATTATTAGGTCCCTACCTGCCTACCATTTTTATATTCCTAATTTCTCACGGTAAAAACTAAAAAGTCATTTTCGCATAGATTTCAGAAAATCATACGTTTTTATAATCTCTGCGTATTTCTAAAATTTACAATTATTTAATTTTACAGAAATAGGATTATATGATTCTAACATTATATTTCTTAGGTGTTTTCAATTTTCCATACTCATAATTACGCATTAATGCCCTATTTTTGAGTTTTTTTATAACAATTGAAAGAAAGGGATTTGAAAAGAAACCATCAATCTCGAGTTTCAGAATTAAATAAAAGGAAATGGAGGAGTTTAGACTTTGGATGGGGAAGTTTAGACTTATTTTAGTGTAAAATCCATCATCTCAAAGTTAAGATGACTTGTATGATTTGTAAAGATTGAGAACAAGAGGTAAGTGTTTGTCAAGGTGAAAACACCTTTCATTAGGGGTGAGCATCTTAACCGAAAAACCGTACCACAACCAACAAGACTGTTAAAACCGAACCCAATGAAAACCGACGGTTCGGTTTATAAAATTTCATTAACCGATAGATAGTGGGTCGGTTTCGGTTTTGTACACGTAACTGAACCGATACTAAACCGAACCGATAAGGATTTATTATTAATTATTTTATATATTTATTATTTAATTATTTGAATACTTGTTCATTTATGGTGCATCATGTCAATTATATTTTTGTAAAAGTTTAAACTTTTGTTACTTATTATGTCACCTCATTCATGTACTGGACTACTAGAGTCATTGTAAAGGTCGAACACTTTATTGTTTCTTTTATTTGGGGCTATTAAATATATTAAAAATGAATTCACAAGTTGTGAATTGATGGAGACCAAGAGGTGTTTACCATCAGACCCAATTTGTTTATTAAATATAATTCTAGCCTACCATTTTGTATTTTTGTTATAAAATATAATGGACTTAGCAAGTCATAGAAAATAATCAATTATCTGGCCCAAATTTGTGGCTACTATAAAGCAATAAAAAATATAACTCATGCACATATTATGAATCCCATTAAGTTTGGCCCAACTTAGCATAACAGTTAACCAATAAAACCGATAAAGAAAACAGATCCGCTATCACAAACCGTTACCACTCAATTAGAAACCGATACCTATTGATTTGAAAAAACACTTAACCGATATTGGCTCTGCTTGAGGTTATGTTTTTAGCTTTTAAACATCGTTTTCTCCATTTTAATAATAATAAATGTAAAACCCAGTACCGAATTAGGAAGCGATGACTATTATTCCAGATTCCACTACCAAAACTTTGACTATTATAAAATTATTATAGTAATTTTAAACAAAGTCTGCTGGTAATTTGGTATCTGTATATATACGTATAGTCTGTATATGAGTTGATCACAGTTTTTGAGGGGGTAAAATAAGCGTTTCAAAATTGAAGCATATTATAGTTAAAAATATGGAGGGCACGTTGAAGCCGATGAAGGATGGAGAGTCGGTGGTTGACCCGAACTCCACCGTTGGTGGTGGCGTTGAGGATGTCTATGGAGAAGATCGTGCCACCGAGGACCAACTCGTCACGCCTTGGACTGTTTCCGTCGCAAGGTATGTTAGTACTAATCGTTGTGATCATTTGCTTTTTTTCAGTAGTTGTAGTTTGAGTTGATTTCGTAGTTTTTATGACTTATTGTTTGAATCTAAGCTTCGATGTTTTGAATTTTCATGTTTAACGAGCTTGTTTATAATCTGGTTTTTCAGATTGATAGTTGATAGGAAGCTCAGGGATATTTATGTTTGTTATTATATATGAGAAATATGCACATTTAATCTGTAGATGTGTAATCTGATCCGTTTGATCAAGTTTGAAGTTATTTTTTAATTGATTCTGAAATGAACTTTAACCGATGACTATTAGCAGATTTATGCTTGTTTAATTTACTTTATGTTCTGCTGAATTGCTGATTACATCAATTAGTTAGATTATCTTCTCGGATTTTACTGTAATTGCAATAAATTATTGTTTATAGTGGATACACGTTGCTGAGGGATCCACACCATAACAAGGGGCTTGCGTTCACAGAGAGGGAAAGAGATTCTCATTACTTGCGTGGTCTGTTGCCTCCTACTGTTGTTACACAGGAGCTTCAGGTTTGCATCTGTCCCAAAATCTCCATGGATACTGAAGATCAATTTGGCTTAAACATGGCATTTTGTTTAAATGAGATATTTTGTTTTTATGACTTACCAGGAAAAGAAATTAATGCAAAGTATTCGCAATTATGAAGTCCCGCTGCACAAATACGTGGCCATGATGGAACTCGAGGTATCATTAGAACTTTGACTTTTTTTTACTGTGATTTGCACTAGTCAATATATTTCACAAGTTAAACTTGTGTTGTTCCTGAAGATGATCCTTGTTAAAAGGAAAATTATTACTTTACACATGATCATATTAGTAGTTCAGATTCCATTTGTTGAAAGTAGTCCTAATTGTCATTCTGTTATGGTTTATAGGAACGAAATGAGAGGCTGTTCTACAAGCTTCTTATTGATAATGTGGAAGAACTTCTCCCTGTTGTATATACTCCTACAGTTGGTGAGGCTTGCCAGAAATATGGGAGTATTTTCAAACGTCCTCAGGGTCTCTACATTAGCTTGAAAGAGAAGTATGACTGTTAGAATAATCCGTGTTCATTGATATAAGCTGTTTTAAAATATATGACTTGACAAACAAGTAACATGAATTTACAGGGGAAAGATTCTCGAGGTGTTAAAGAACTGGCCTGAGAGGACTATTCAAGTTATTGTGGTGACAGATGGCGAGCGTATCTTGGGACTGGGAGATCTTGGGTGTCAGGTAAAAGAAGCTGCTATCCTTTCCTTTATTTGTTTGTTTCATGAAGATCCTTGGAGTTTTATCAAATGTAACAGCGTTGTTGTCTAATAATGGAACTATTTAAATTTGTGCAGGGTATGGGAATTCCAGTTGGGAAACTCGCTTTATATACTGCACTTGGAGGAGTTAGGCCTTCTGCGGTAAGCTTTATTGAAGAAGGGAACTTTTTCTTTTGAGATTATTTACATATTACATCTTTCTGGGAAAACCTCCATCGTCATTGACCCTTAATTTTACTACATGATTCTAGATGCTTTTGTATTCAATTTAGTACGTCGACATCCACTACTTCCATTTTAAAATCAGTTCATTGTATACTTAATTACGGTCTTTTATTTATCTATGCAGTGCTTGCCTATTACCATTGATGTGGGGACAAACAATCAGAAGCTACTGGACGATGAGTTCTATATTGGTCTTAGACAAAAGAGGGCCACTGGAAAGGTACATTGAGACTGCTCATACTGAATAAATGTCATTGAAAGTTGTCTAGATTTATTGTTACCTTAATCTTTTTTTCTTTAATATAATGGCAAACATTTAATATCTATCGTTTTTACAGGAATATTATGACTTACTTGAAGAGTTCATGTCTGCAGTAAAGCAGAACTATGGTGAAAAAGTCCTTGTGCAGGTAAATAACCCATGTGGCTTCCAGAAGTTACATTTGATTGTAAGCGCTCATAAATGCATCTTTTCATACGAACTTATGTTGGTATTGTCTAAAATTGGCAGTTTGAAGACTTTGCTAACCACAACGCTTTTGAACTGTTGGCTAAATATAAAACCAGTCATTTGGTTTTCAATGATGATATACAGGTATATATGGTTTATTGATGAATTTAAATTGTTCTTAATATTTGTATCCATGAATAAAATTGTTTATTTGGTTGCACTGTTGCAGGGGACTGCATCTGTGGTTCTTGCTGGTCTTGTTGCATCACTGAAATTGCTTGGCGGTAGCTTGGCTGATCACACCTTTTTGTTCCTCGGAGCCGGAGAGGTGAGATTCTTATCTTTGTGCTCCTTTTTTGAACCTAATTTCATCCCTTTATGAACCCTGAAAAGAAGAACGTGGTTTTTGATCAACTGTATTGAAAAGTCTAGCTGTTCTCTACATTAACAAATTTGTTATTTTGAGAGCAAAAACTGCATAACTAGTCTCTTATCACATTTTATCATTTTAATAAACTAAATCATTTTGTAGAGGTGGGCTTTTTGGACCCATGAATAAATGGGTTGAGTTGAGTAATGTTTTATTCTTGGGTAAAGAAAAAAAGATGGCTAAAAAGAAAGCTGGTCAAATGGGTCCAGCATTCGGAAAGCAACAAAGTGTGTTATCAATTCATACTACATTACAACTTACTAAATTGTTCTTTTCACAATAATAGATCATTATTGTGATAATATATTTTCGTCATCATATTAAAGACATAATACATGCATAAGAATATAAGATGCTTAAAAGTTGGATAGAAGTGTTTGGTCATCTGTACCCGAATTGACCTATTAAATTACAGAATCAAACATTTGTATCATTATTTGTTGGAGAATATACCACAAGAATCAAACAAACTAATCTTTAATTTTTACTCCACAAAAGTCTACGATTACATACATACATATATATAGAATTTTAACCAACACAACTCTTCATGAATCGGTGGTTTTAACCCACATGACTTTACAGAAATAATTAACTAATAACTGCTATTACCAACAGATATAACTTCCACTCAAATCTGGCTTACTTTCAACACTAATCACACTAATGGGGTTACCAAGACAATTAGGATTTAGGAGGAATGAACTCCCCAATTTTACTGATATCTTATACATCTTGTATTTCAGGCAGGGACTGGTATAGCACAGCTCATAGCTCTTGAGATATCAACAAAGGTACCATCTTTATGCTTGAGAATGCTTCTTAAGTTGTATAACATGCACTTATAATTCCTGCTTTTCTTATTGTTCTGTTAACTTTTTATAGACAGGTATTCCTGTTGAAGAGGCTCGTAAGAAGATATGGCTTGTGGACTCTAAGGTTGGTACACGTGAATCTGTACTTCTTTTTCTTTCTAAAACGTGCTTATATCCTTACACGATAACTGCTTCTTCAGGGGTTAATCGTTGGCTCCCGTAAAGAATCACTCCAGCACTTCAAACAACCATGGGCTCATGACCACGAGCCTCTTACAACTCTCTTAGATGCCGTCAAGGTGAGACCATTTTAGTGAATATTGTTTTGTTTTTTTAGCTATTTGTAATAAACTGAGGGCCAGTTTCGCATAACTATTCGTTTCATATCCTAATAATCATCAGGCCATCAAACCGTCTGTCCTGATCGGAACATCTGGGGTAGGACAGACATTTACAAAGGATGTGGTTGAAGCCATGGCAGCTGCCAATGAGGTTCTCTCTCTCTCTCTCTCTCTCACACACACACACACACATACACACACAGAGCAAGGGAACACAAACTGAAGAAATGAATAAATCATTGAATGCAGAGACCACTTATTATGGCCCTCTCCAATCCTACCTCACAAGCCGAGTGCACTGCTGAACAAGCTTACACCTGGACTGAGGTAACTGAAATTTGCAAACTTTCATAGAAATACTCTCATATTAAAGACAAAGTTAACAGTTATTCCATCTTTGTGTAGGGCCGTGCAATATTTTCGAGTGGCAGTCCTTTTGATCCTTATGAATACAATGGCAAAGTCTACATCCCTGGCCAGGTTCCATAACACCCATCATACTTTCACTTAAATTCAAGCTGTAGTAATGTACAAAACTGACATTGATCATGCATTCTCATGTTTTTTCCAGGCGAATAATGCTTACATTTTCCCTGGACTTGGTTTTGGGTTGGTCATATCTGGTGCTATTCGTGTACACGATGAGATGCTTTTGGCAGCATGTAAGTACCAATTACTGTTCTTACCATAAATAATGTATTTACATAACATTATTGATGTCAAATTTACACAAATGGAGCATGCATTCTTTATCATTAAATTAATGGTGTCTGTTATGTTCAGCGGAAGCATTGGCTAATCAAGTAACACAAGAGCACTATGATAAAGGGATGATTTATCCTCCACTCACTAATATCAGGAAGATTTCTGCTCATATTGCTGCAAATGTTGCTGCTAAAGCATATGAACTTGGTAAGTCTTTTTAACCAGTGTGTAAAATGGGAAATTGGGCTGCAGATTGGAGTAGTGGCTCAAAACGGGTTTGGGTCAAAATGAATACTTCTTCATGGGATTCAGATTGGGTTGGGTTTCGAAAAACTTTCTCCAGACCTTTTCACAAATCAATGCAGCTACAAAGTTGATGTTATTTCAATAATTAGAAAATGCACTTTTTTTTTACTTTTGACCAGTTTCATTAAAAATTATTACTCCGTATTTCTTATCTTACCTGATGGAGACAAAATGTAACCTAAACCAACCTATTCATAAGTAAACAAGTCAAATTTGCCATCTTTATCTGTGTATTCCTTTTTTGTATTACAGGTTTGGCTACTCGTCTTCCACGCCCTGTAGATCTAGTGAAATATGCAGAGAGCTGCATGTACACCCCCAACTACCGAACCTACAGATAAACCATTAAAAGTGGTTTGAGTCAATGTTTCTTCAAGTCCGCATCATCCTTTTCATGTTCTGTTGGTTTATGTTGTAATTTTTGTGTCATTTTGTAAGTGGTTTATCAGATATAGTTGGTTATGTGAGTGTTGTCCTTAGTCAAATAATCTGCTCTTTAATCATAACAATATCATTATTTTGCTTTCCGTCCTTATCAAAATTACGACTCATAGTCTTCAATAATGTTCAAAAGATTATTAAATCAACGAATCACTATCAAATTCTTGTTTTTTTTTGCTCTTTCGTCGACATTTACGTTGGTTATATTTGATTGATTTAGCTCAGAAGATGTGACATGAAAGTTGGTAAAGATGTAACAATAGATTTACAAAACATGTAGACAAAAAAACTATAGAATTTCTTCAATGACTTGATATAAAAGTTGGTGTACATGTATGTTGCTTATCCTGTAAACATCAACCTTATTTGTTGTACAATTTAGTTCAAATGCAGTTATCATCAACAAACTCCATTGCAAGCGTTTAGATATAGGGTTTGTTGTATGTATTGAGATCAGCATGGGTGTCCCGATATCGTTGAAGAAGGTATGTTTCACTTTTGATAGGAGGATACCTAACGATATCATGATCGAAATGTTAAACAGAAAAATACAATTAGGCAAATATTTTACGCTATGCGAATCGATTGTTTTTGAAACCACTATACTTGGTTTTTCGTTACAAACACCGTCTTAGTTATATTTAGGGTCTAAGGTTTAGGAATAAGTAATACTTACTTTGGAGGATTTTGTTTGGATTGGCAGGTAGGTAAGCATTCAACCACACAATCATGACTAGGTTCCACAAAGTATGGAATCTGCTCATACAAAAGAAGAAGAAAAAAAGATTAATTTGTTTGATTTCAAGCCTAAAAGACAGAATGGGATGAGAATCATTCAAAGAACTGATCTATATAGATAGGAAAAACATGGTAGTATCAGGAAAGTTCATACAGAGTATCGCTCTTGGCCATTGCCCAACACTCGATGCAACGTTGACCTGTTTAACCAAAACTTAGTGAGCTGCAGGCTTGTAATCATGGTTTTACAAGAATGCCAGATGCTCTAAAACTTGTACTCTTAACAAAAAAAACATAAAAGTCATCATAATTGGTAATTTTGGTAAAAGAACTACTCATTGTAACCAACCACAATGTCTTTTTGGGCATTATTGCAAGGACTGGTGTTAGTTATTTATGAAACTCGACGTATGATGTTTCGGTAAGTTAGCAACTCAAAGAAGGAAGATTATCTGCAGTATGAGCGACATTCGTTAGCTAGTGCTAGTAGGCCATGGATACAGGAAGGCAGATTGTAAATTTGTGTTTTAAATTGAATTATTTGCATTATTTAGTCAACACTCCACCTGTTTCAGTTGAACTTTTGGGTCAGACCTATTACCTTAAAGGGTCAAAGTAGATATAAATTTCAATTCAAACTCGATGTTAATTTTCTCTGAAGGGCATCTATTTCGAAATCATGTTATAAACCAACTATGAATCAAAAGATTACATGTTTCATCTCCAAATCAAACCATACAAAGTGACATAAAACCAGGGTAATACAGTATTTATACCTGAAAATGCCATTGCTCCATCGTTCGAGCATATCACCAAGATTTACCACAAACGCTCTGAAACGTGCAGATACACGTTAAATGTAAGAACCTGAGAACAAAATTATCTGTTACCTTTTATGTTCTAAAGATTCTACCGACTTACCCTCTTACTGGTTCAACGTATTCCCAAACCTGAGGCTTCGCGTCTTTATCCTTGCATATCTAAAAGAGTCACAATAGATTTTTTAAAAAGAAGTGTTAAAAGCACTGATAATATGCATAAGTGGCTAGTATCAAATTTGCATACTTGGAGTCCAGGAACACCATCAGTAGCCAAGAGAGTAATCAAACCATAATCAGAATGTGCACCAGCTCCATATATTCCCTTTGCAGGCTCTGAAACTTGACCTACAATAAAAACCAACACTCTTAATATTTTGTTAAAACACAAAGTCGGAAATGCTAATCTTAACCGTTAAATATTTTCACCTCCGTAATGCAACAACCGTAAGGTTGCAATAGGGTTGCCAAGCATTTCTGGTTGGTCAAAAAAGTTGGTATCGAGATCAAGCGCAAGAGCTATGAGCCTTGCGGTTTTTCTAGCTACTTCCCTAAACACGTCAAGCTCAAACATGAAGTACCACAAATACGAAAATCAGCAGGTTATTTGGGGTTACAGCACTAGACATATGCTTTACAAGAAGGTAAATTTTCATAAATATTGGTCATTATAGGGGTTGAGAAAACTTACAGAGCCTGTTGATGATATATTTCCATAGTTTGCCTCCATCCAGGCAAGATATCTATCACCAACATTCAAACAACTTGAAGAATTCAATGAATTATAACATCAACAAAGTGATGATGCTTATAACAATTGATTATCTGACCCCAATTATTAATATTACATACAGACCTTCTAAATGCACATCCAAACACACCCTTAATCCTTGTCAATACCCAGTTAATACCTGAGTCAGGCCACACATTTGGCCCATAGAATGTCCTTTGAGCTTCAGGATCATCTTCAGGTAATTCAATTCCTATATAAAATCCCTCCTTGTGATCACCTATAATTTGATTGACAAAATATCAGATATCTACTGTTCTATCAAATTGGCAATGACAATGGAAACTTCAAACAAACCAGTGAGTTGATTGATGGGATCAAGAAGTTCATCAAGAAAAGGCGTGTAGCCTCGATGTTTCTCATTTCTAAGAAGCTTCATTTTTTCCTTCAATGGAAGATCAAAGAAGTTCTTGCTTTGGATGAAAACTTGATCCATAAATTCCTGACTGATCCCATGATTTGTTACATAGAAGAAACCAGAATCCATGCATGCCTATGAAATACAACTTAATAAATAACTTAATAAACATATTAACAATCATGAACAACATACAATTTATTCAGATTATGAAGAAAGTTTAAAAAAATCAATATATTGGTTCTGTTATATCCCAAAAACTTATATCTAATTGCAGAGCAAAATCAATACAGTTAACAAGTGTCCCAATCATCCTGAAATTCAACTCAACCATTAAATATCCAGAATCAAGATATATATATACCTCCTCCTAAATGCACCAAAAACATAGCATACATGTGTTTACACACACACATAGACACATAAATTCTTCAATTTTCCTACATATACAACAGCACGTATGGATATAATAACCATTAATATACACAAACATATATAGATACATACATACACACACACACACACACAGAGAGAGAGAGAGGGAGAAACCTGTTTGAGTAAGGATACAGAGGTAGGGATATCTGGGGAAGAGAGATCAATAGAGTTCAAATTTGAAGGTTTCTTAGAATCCGCCATTGGAGAAGTTGATCCTTGTTAAAATTGGAATCTGGGAATCACCTTATTCTTCTATTTTCTTGGTTAACGGGTCGAAGCTGCAAGTGCCGTAATCACACAGGGTTATGTTTTCCATCTCATCATCAGCATGTAGAATATGCTTTTTAAATTATCCTTCTATTGTCTAAACCCAATATTTATTTATATAAATAGAATAAATTCAGAGGAGGGTAGTAAATTACTTGTTGTTCGGACCATCATACTCTTAAATATATGAATGAAAGTAAAAGATGGGAAGGTTCTAAGGGTATAAAAGTTACAATTGTTGTGTATGATAAAATCTTGTTGTGTACAAATCATCTTTCATCTTAAAAAAAGACGGACTATTCATTTAAAATATTTTTGAAATGTGAATTAATATTTAACTAAGAACATACGAGTGATAACTCAATTATCAAAGGGTTTCTAGCTTGTAGTGATCAAAAAATATAGATTTAAATATAGGTTTAGAATATTCGTGTATTCTACTATTTTAAAGAAAAAAGTATCTTAAATAGTTTTTTACAAGTAAAAAAGCACATACGTAACACTTGGCCTTGACTTCATTTGAAAATGAACTATAGCATACTCATAATTGACCAACGGGTATTTAGCATAGCAGTATCAGTTGCTTAAGATGATCTTCAAGATCCTAGGTTCAAATAGAATAAGGTTTAGTTTAAAAGTAAGTTTAATGGTTGTGTAAATTCTGATATAAAAAAACATACTCACAATTCGATGTGTTTAGTTTTAGAAAAACTTATTTTAAAGAGACGAGTTTTAATTATTTAGAAAACGGATGAAAATTAGGAAAAAAAATTGTTATATACAATTTTCAAGACGAGAAAGATGAACTTCTATCAGCTTATTTTTCTAATTCTCTCATATTCTTGAAAAGTGATTAAAAAAAATAAGTAACTAAATGATGAGGTATGTCCGGACCTCCACCCTCTAAAACCTCCGCCGGACCTAGGCTATCCGATGGACGTCCGAAGCTTCGCCCTCCAACAAGAAGCCGGACGTCCGAAGCTTCGTCTCCTAAGCTTCAGCAGTACCTTCAGCTTCTAGAGGAAATCTGGAACCTTGCTCACCAAGCTCCTCGGGACCAAGCACACTGCACCCATTGGTAATGTAATCAACAAATAAGGAAAGGTAGACAAGCACAATTGGAAGTGCTGCTTAACCTCTTGTGGCAGAGGTTACTAAAAGGGTGTTTAAGGTTAGGAACTCTAAAAAGGGTGCATCAGATCATGCCAGAGATGGCCAAGCAGAAGGTCAACCTCTATGAGAGGTCACATCACTTGCAAGACTTAGTGGACTCTGGTCTGACCAAGGCAGAAGGTCCTCACAAGGACTGATGGATAAAAGGGGAACACATCCCTCACCCATTTGCCTATAAATAAGAACACCAGTAATGGCAGAAGGTAAGCAATCCTCCATAATACACTCTCTTCTCACTTCTTTAACTTAACTTACCTCTCCTCCTCATACATTATACTTACTCTTGCGCCGGAGCTTGGTCACGAGGCCACCCCCCCTCGTGGCGAGGCTAACTTTGGTCTGTTTTGCAGGGATCTCTAGTGTGGTGTTGGTCCAAGTTTCCTCCTTGATCCGGACGTCCCTTGGTAACACGTGCTGAAGCCTTTGGCCGGACCTCTTGCTTCAACACTAAACATGTTTTTTTAACAGCAACTAAATATGCTTTCTATTTTTCCGAATTTTCTTAAAAAACTTTCAAGAAAACAAATAAAAATCAACCCCCTTATGTTACCAAAACCATTCCATAATGTAACTTGCAATAAAAGTTCTCACAATTTTACAAAAACCATAATTTGTTCATAATTAACAAATCAATGCAGTGAGTTTCTTGATTGGAGACACAATTTCATTGTGTTTATCAGTACCTTATGTCTCCATTTCTATCAACTCTAGATGAGACAAACAAATGCCAAACGAGAGAATACAAATAAAACGATGACATGCGCGTATTCGGTCCGCATTCGTCAAAGAAAGAATCTCTTCGTGTTTCAAAAAGATCGTATCAACAGGCGTCATCCAACTAAAGTGATTTCGTACTCATGAAAACAGATAACAAGTTAAATGCATCACTTCTCTAGAAGTTCTCCAATGTAGAAGTCATCAATCATATCGAATACTCGGGTCGCATGTTGTGGCCTGCCATACATACATAAGTTAATTAACGAATATAAGTCAAACCATATGGGAGTGCACAAAATTATTTAGGGCAGCAAATTGAGTCAGGTTTTGGTTTTGCCCGGTTGGCATCACAAAACCCAAACTCGAACCCAGCCCGTTTAATTATTCTTGCTGAAGGTCTCAACCCTCACCAAACAAGCTTAACCGATGTAAATTAGACACAACTATGTAACTAGTGAATCTAAACAGGTCAAGAGGTTGGCAGGTTGTAAAAGGGTTCTTGGTACAATCAAAACAGAAATCAACAAAAAGTTTGTACAGGTTAAGCTGTGTTTGGCCAAAACACTTTTTTTGCAACTTTTTTATTACATTTTTGTAAGAAGTTAGTTTATCGACTATATATTTACAGTAATAATCTAAACAAATTATTCTTGATTTAACATTCCCATTAGAGATAAAACATAACCCAAACCAACCCTTTCATAGTAAATGGGTCCTGCTAAACAGTAGCACAACAAGAACCTTCAAAGCTTTGTAGCTTAGATTTTGTTGGAACACTGCAAGACTGATGCTTTAACCCGGCCATAAGGAAGGCAGAGGCTGCTGGCAACAATTTATCGTAGATGGATTTTGACAATGAGAATTTGTTGTTACACTTTGTGATTGTGTTAGCATGAAAAAAGTACGCCGTTCCAAAGTCTGATACGCAATTTACTTCAGATTGTTCTTTTTTTTTTGTTTAAAAACACGGGTGGAAAAGAAGGCACATTAGAATTACCCAAAAAATCCTTCGGTTGAGTCATCACCAGCATGAGCCAGAATTGCATCACCACCAGGATGTTCTTCCACATAAGGAGTTACATCATATACCTATCCTTAAATCAAGAATCAAATATCACCAAACAAAAAATAAAAATAAAATAAAACAAAACAAACAAACAAACACCATATCTTTCTTTTAAATTGTAATGATGAAAAACCTTTTTAGGTTGTATTTATTTTCTTTTAAATTGTAATGATGAAAAACCTTTTCAGGTTGTATTTATTTTCTTTTTTCACATTTATATGTATTCATAGTTAGGGAACAAAACAAAGTAAGATGTTATATAACCTAACAGAACCTTCTCTTTGATGATGATCCAACAATCTGTCCTCTTGTTGTGCAATGCAACTTCAGCCTTGTTGTATGCTCTTACAGTCTAATGTTCAAAATCATACAACATTACAAAAAACGCATTCAATCAAGATGGTTTGCACTTTCATTAAACATGAAAAAGGCTGCACCTCTAACACACGATCACCAAACATATTCTCTTAAGCACATAGTTACAATCCAAAATATAAATATAAATAAACAAAAAATCACAACACATGATAACTTTTTTTTTGTTAATTAACTGCTTGCTAAATCATGAACAAGCATCAAAACCTTATGCTCTGTTCTGAACTAGAGACTGATCGTTTGACATCCCTATGATAAAAGACAGCAAATTAGTAATTTCCAAATCCATCCCTTTCTTTCCTTCAAAAAAACTTGAGAACACAGTGCAACAGATTGGCACAAACCCAATACTCCATTAACACCATAACTAGTTTTTAGCTCAAGAAGCATTTATGATTTTATATTACACCTTTTATCCTAGTCTGGGATTCTCAGATTTTGCATTGCAACAGAAGCTAATATAACATTAGCGTTTTCCAAGTACATATAACTTGCATTTTAACAGACCACACACATAGTTCTATTGTGAAACAAAATCAAGATGTGCCCAGTAATCTTGCTTATTCCTACAATTAAAAGATTGTATTACATCTTATTTGAAAGACGTACCTTGAGATTAGCATCAGAATGAACCTTCTTGGTTTGATCTGCATAACACAAATACCATACATTAAAAGGCCAGAAGCACTTCATATATACAAACATCCACTTGCGATTCAAACAACTATCATAAATGAAGTACATACAATAAGGAAATTTGGGCAAAGGATTTGTGCAGCTAGCAGACTCACAAACACTTAAACGAGTAAGTGTCGACATGACAAACAAACCCTTCATTTAAAGTGTTTGTGATTGTGACAGCACTCCTCCTAACTGCACAGATCTTGTCCATAATACAGAAATGTAGCAGAAAGTGAAGTGATTACTGGATTTGATAAATCGAGGGGCTAAAAACAACAAACTCAACAAGAAACCCATTATCAAAGTGACCACAGTTAGTTCCATCTCTTCTTTACTTCGAGCCCTCCCTTAACTGCTGCCGTGTCTCTGAGTGTTTATGTTGTAACAATGAGCTGAATTAAAGAAAAAATGAGATGAGATGAGACCAACAAATGTGTCTATAAATTAAATTCAAACTGAGATTAGATGAGATTTGATTTTAAAATATGGGATTCAAATCTTGTAGTTCTAATCATACGGTGTACACACGCAACTTTTATAGTCGTATTAATAAGTGGAGAACAGGAACTAACCTAGGTATTCATGTAGTTGGTGATTATAAACAAAATATAAATTTAAAACTATAAATTAGGACCTTTAAGATGGAACTGAGGGCAAGACAAAGTTCTTGATACAAAATATTTGCTTGCATTTTGAGGGTGGGATTTGGGAAAAATGAACATGATAACATCAATGAAGTAAAGATCAAAAGGGTACAAAATATTAGCGAACTACAATGAAGTACCTATCTTTTTCGTCGCTAACACCAAGATTCAGCAGCTCAACAGCAACAGCAATTGAAATCTGATGCTGTAAAGATCAAAAGGGTACAATATAAATTATTCTTGAATCAATAGGAGGTTTTAAAATGAAAGGTTTCGTGACGAGTGACGACTGACAAAGAATGCGGATAGGGTTTTGCTTCTTTTGTTATAATTAATAGAAAACTTTCCATTGATGCGTAAATTTTTTCTAATAAAAAGTTGAAGTTTTAAACTTTAAAGAATATAAAAGTTTTAGTTCCCTAAGAATAAGTGACGGCAAAACGGGTGGTTCAGGTTGGATTGGGTAAGGGGTCAAAAACGGGTTGCTTTGTGTTTTTTGTCAACATAAGTAGTCTTTTACCAACATACACATAATTTAACCCATTATATATATATATACACACACACACAAGCTTAATACCCCGTGTATAAACACGGGGGATTGTTTATTGTAAATTTTAAGCGTTTATAATGTGAAACCTGTTGAGTAATGTCTCACATCGGACGAAAAGTGACTTTGTAATCTGTTTTATAAGGGTCCTGGGCTACTCCTCTCTTAACCAATTGGTTTTGAGTTGGAACCCCACAAACTTACATGGTATCAGAGCAAGGTTCACTCGTGGTTGGTCAAAGGCCACACGGACTCCACGTAACCCATAATTATCCACGTGTTAGGCGCGAAAAAAAAAAAGAACGCCACACGTGAGGGGGCGTGTTGAATAATGTCCCACACCGGACTAAAAGTGACTTTGTAATCTGCTTTATAAGGGTCATGGGCTACTCCTCTCTTAACCAATTGGTTTTGTGTTGGAACCCCACAAACTTACAATACTAAGGGTCCACCGGTGGCACAAGCCACGGGTCAATTTTGCAATTATACTAAAAAATTTTAACTTTTTTGAATCGGTTATACCAGTGAAATTTTTGGGTACTACCAGTGATTTTTTGATGCAACAAAACCTTATGAAAAATGATTTTTTTTCTATAAATATGATAAATTATAGTTCAATATTTTATTTATAACTTTAAAATGTTTTTGTTTACCTTAAAAATTACAATTTAATAAACAGGGCTTCATATAAATTATGATTTGTTTTGGATTTTTGCCTTAAAATACCGTAACAACAACTAAACCCTCATTAACCCTATCCGATTAACGAAAACCCGAAAAAAAACCTCAACAACACCCATAGTCTTAACTAATTTTATTTTTACCATTATATAGTGCTACCGGTCACTAAAAATCTTGGATCCACCTCTGAATAGAAACGATGGATTTTTCCACAACACTAAAGTGCTCATTAAATTCTTAATTTAGTATTATTTTTTAGCCTCTCTCATTCGCATACCTCACTTTAAACTAGGCTTGCTCCAAGATTACAATTAGAACAACAAAATAGAATATGATATAGATCCTGCTCTAGAAACCGTTATGATATATGAAATGTATCTGATTTGCCCATATTGGATTTCTAGAAGAAGTCGAGCAGGAGTTTTTAATTGGAAACTTTGGTTAATAAATCCTTTCTAGACATCGATAAAGATTGCCATATGGCTATTTTTTGTGTATGATTCTTTTAGGCCGTTGTTGTAGGAGTTCTTTTTTTTTAGGTTTGCTTATAGTTAATTTATGCATCTTGCAGAAGGTATAACTTGTAAATAAGGCTGGAAATTTGGGTTAGGTTCGGGTTATTAGGTTCTTGTCGTTTTCGACCAATTTATTTTAATGTCAAGTTCAAGTCGTGTCACTTTTTCCATGTCGGGTTCGGGTTGTACTTCGTGTCTACCCATTTTGCTAAAATGTATATGGAGAATATTTTTTCGATTTTCGTATACGCCTTTCCTTTTTAAATTTTCTAATTCCTTGTTTGCTTCTATGTGAATTTCGAATATGATTTTCGTTTAGATTCTAACTTCAATATTCAATATTCGTTTCGATTTTATGTGAACTTTGGATTCTGTGTTTGTTTCAGTTTGATTCAAATTTGACTTTATTTTTTTATTCAACTTATGTAAATGAGTATACTAAACAATATAATCTACTACGCTTATATCAAGTACCAATAAATAATGTTATTAAACAACTGAAATAAAATTAAAATAATACATTATTAAATATAGTTACAAAGTCTGTCCAAAATACTAAAATACTACATACCAACTAGTCAAATGTCAAAGTATCAAAACAATATAGTCAAAATAACAAATGTTTTTAACTTTTAAATATTGTTTATTTAAGTTTTTAACTTTTAAATGTTTTGTACTTTTGTTTGTCGGGTTTTATTGCTTTATATGTCACTCTCTTATTTGAATTCGTAATCTTCTTTTTAAAATTTCAATTTTAAGTATCGAAGAAAATTTTATAATTTTACGCATATACAACTCACTTTCGGGTTGTTGACCTTAACTCGACCCGTTTATTTTCATTTCGACCTACTTTTGATCCATTTCGAGTTCATGCAAGGTTTGCATCACTTTTTACATATCGGGTTCGAATCGTATTTCGTATAGCGTTAAAAATTGTCGGCCTTAATTGTAATACACACTATACTCTGTTTTTTATTGCATATATATGCTGCCTTTGAAAAAAGGAAATAGAAATTAATGAAAAAGATACAAGAGTTAGGTAACAAAAGGAGTCATTTGGCCTAGTGTTTCACTTTTCATTATAGAAAGATCGAGGTCCTCATGACTACGTCAATCTAGATGTAGGATTACTTGCGGATTTGCTTCGACAAGGGTCATCCATCCCCTTCCTTTTCTTTGCTACATTAACGTGACATCAGTAACATATTATTTATTTTTTACATACACTCCACTCCTATCGTTCTAACTTCTACATCCATCCTCCTCAACTATTCAATCTTTAACCAATTTTATTTTTTATTTTTTATTTTTTTATTATAACTATTTAATTTAAATAATTTAATTTTTATAAATAATTTAGAATAGAACAAATTGCCGAGAAAGGTAACATAAACATTGAAATTTGCCAATAAAGATAATGTCAATTTTTTTGGGCCAAGAAAGG
>JAUEJL010003774.1:0-10340 GCA_032274825.1 Drosophyllum lusitanicum | reverse complement strand
TGTTTGGTTATCATCAAATTCTATATTTTACAATAGACAGAGTTGATTATAGGGTTGAAGTGATATCTTCCCAACACTTACTCCCATATCTTTATGGGTTGTACATGTTAATCATTTTGTTTATTGCCAAACTTGACACGTGAATTATGATGACTTGTTTCAAGAAATGCTTGGTTTTCTCGGTGCACTCACTAGCTTATAAAGCTATCCGGTTTTGTCTAAATATTTATTATCCGCATAAGACAAGTATATTAGTGGTTTGTGAGACGAGTAGATGCGTGTGATTGAGTTTTGAAGACTTTTAAGTAGACGTGTTTGTTGTTGAGGTACACTTTGTATCTAAATAGTAAATAGTCATGAGTTGCTACAATGGTACCACCATGTTTTGATTCAGTAACATATACGTGTTACATTTCCTAGTTAATATTTAAAAAATGTGACTTTACGAATGGTTTTATGAACAATTACTTAATAGATGTAAATGAAAAATTGATTATGAAATAAAAAATTCCAAAATTATTCTGAAATTCCAAATTGTTACAAGTCGATCATGTATTAAATGTGTATTCTTGTGCGGCATATGTCAAACTTATATTATTGACACATTTTGTACCCCATTTTTGTCGTGTGATGGCTGGTGTTTTCTTAGTCTTTGAAAATTAATTCCATCTTATAAATTAAATAAATGGTACGTCTAAAAAACATTAAAACTATCTATTGATTTTGATAAACAATTTTAATTATCAAATTTGAAACATCCATTTTACGTATTAAGATCCAATTTAACTTTTCTTTTTAAAGATTTATAATTAAAAACATGTAAAACACAATATTATCTAAAATTTGGTAAATATTTACTATATAGATAAGGTAAAAACATGGTCTATCACTTTGGAGCGATGCTCCATTAGATAGTCCACTTGCTCTTCAAGGTAGGACAAAGGATCAAATCTTGATGGCTTCAATCAAATTAATAGTTAGATATAATAGCATCATTAAAGAAAAAAAATTACAAGTTATAATATTTAAAACGTTATGATAATTTATATATATAATGTTTATCTTAATGTATAAAGATTATCTTTTTTTAATATTAATAAAAGTCTAACATCTTTAATCTTTAATCTTTATCTTTCTTTAATATATATTAAAAGAATAGGGTTATGATATCATCATCTTATTTTTAATTTTTTTTTATTAATCATATCCCTTTATTTTCTAAAATACATTTAGAATTATTTATTTTCCCATCAAGAACCTTAAGCCTTGCATATTGTACAAGATTTTTTTAGGTGATTTGGTTTGTTAATATTAAAATATTTTAACAAACAAATTTATTCATATTATTTAATAGACACATCATTTTATGGTTATTAATGTAAACACGTAGACCGATTTGATTAAATTAAAACACTTATTTTTCATTATCCGATTTATGATCTATTTTATTTTGGAAACCAAAATTCAAAAATGGTGTCATAACATATCATTTCATGTACCTCTTTTATTTGTTATTTTTACTTTCTATTACGGAGATCGATGGAGATAGTCACGATTCAAGCTCCTACAATTTACATATAGCAACTGTTTTTTCGTTTTTTTCACGTATACATTCGCTAAAAAACTCATCTTCTTAATTGTTTACTTTTCAATTATGAAGAATAAAAAACAATTTTCATTAGCTCAAAGGAAAACTTCAATTGAATAGTCTTCAAAAAAAAACAAGAAAACACGTTTCACCTGAAATATAGACGACAATCATTTTCAGATGTTAGCTATATCAATTGCATATGATGGAAGAACTTCACAGATGCCTTTATGCGATACATTTAAATGTATGTTTTATATTAATTCATAAAATTATTCCATAGTCATAAAAAGTAATATTGGTGAATAACACAAACAATTCCCGTAACGTTCATTATTGCAATAATTTTAGTATACTTTACAATTATTTTATTATACATATTAGTACTATTTTAATACAGAAAATATTTAAATTTTTTTTAACACCCCATGTTTATTAATTTATAAATACGGAGAATCTTTAACCCAAAACATCTCATTTGAAAATTGTTAGCTTGCTGGATAGGGTAATACAAGTATAAATGTAATTTATTTGTGAAGATATCCCCAAACTATTAATTAATTGCAATCGGCCACCATACTCTGTAAGCATCACTTAAGGCGCTCAAACCAGGGGGTTGAATAACGATACTCTGTTCTTCAGGGGGTTAATTAAAAATAATTGTTATAGGCTTTTATGTCTTTTCAGTTTCTCTCGGTTATATTCGTAATTCTGAACAAAATCAGGGGCAGTGTGCTAACTGTTTCCCTATATAAAGAACCCACCCCATCCTACACTCCCCCACACCTTTTTTTTCTCATCTTTTTTTTCTCTCCTTCTCCATCGCTCCTTCCTCCGCCGTGCTCCGCCGTGCTCCGATTTGGTCGCAGATCCAATCGATTTTTCAGTTATAACTTTAATATTTCGATCCGAAATTTTTTCAAAAAATTTATGGTGGTAAATTACGATTTTACCCCTGGCTATCTTGTTTTGTTGCTCTTTCTTTATCCGTCAAATTCGGGGCATTTTCGTAAGGTTCGGATACGGTAATTGCTGACGTGGCTGACGCTCATGCAAGCTACAATGAGCCACACGCCTAGACAATTAACTCCCGTGGCTTCAAATAAGCCGAAAACCAGAGATGAAGGCTTTGACTTTCTCAAGCCGTCAACAATACCCAAGCTAGCCAAGCCGCTAATACCACGAGCCACGGCTCCATACAGAGCTCCGAAGCCGGTTCGACCCCCGAGTGATAATAAGCTCCTGGCTGGCTACCTGGCTCATGAGTTCCTAACCAAAGGCACCTTGTTTGGCCAGCCTTGGGACCCGGCACGAGCCGATGCAGTGCCTGTTTCTGTAGCCGATCTTAGAAAGCCGATGAAACAAGTCTTGAGCCAAAAGGGTAAGCCGGCTGAGCCAAAGCCTGGCGAGAAAAGGAAGTTTGAAAGCTACGCCGAAGTCTCGGGTCTTCTTATGGGTAAAACTGGAGTACATATACCTGGCATTGTTAACCCGACCCAACTGGCCAGATTTTTACATCCAATGAATTAAAGATGGATTGATATGGTTTTCTTTATAAAATTGCCCTTGCTTTAAGATGTTGTACAGTACAATTGGCAATGCTTAATATTTTTGCAACAATCACTAGTGTTTATGTCATTAATGCGAATTTAATTACCGTAATTTGAGGTCATCTCGCAGTAAATTTTAGTAATTTTGCTTATTTTTTTTACCCTTTAGTAAGAGCGTGGGGTTAATTGTTGGAAACAATATATGTCCCCTCACACACGTGTTATTTAAAGCGTATTTAAATAGAAATTTGAATTTCTTAATTTGAAATTCTTAATTTATAGTGTTAACTAATGTGTATTATATTTATATCTTAGCTTCAAAAGAAAGTTTCATTTTAATTAAATGCACCTTAACATTTCATGTGCTATACAAATCCATCCATGTATAACTTTTACATTTATAGGGGTTGTAGTGGGACTCGTCATGTCTCTGTTGTCAATGGCGTGACGGGCTCGTCGTGAATAAGTCATGGTGAGAGATGTCATGAGAATTACAGCTACAACAGTTGAATTTGTTTTTTCCTTTAATAAAAATCAATAATACTTGAATCTAATAAATTGTTTGTTCAGACTTTTTTTTAAGACGGTATAAATAAAGGGAAGATGATGTATGCAAACGATCAGCGAGTGAACTAGGTTTTGGCATTCCTTCTTGAGCTTCCGTTTATATAGTTAAAGTTGTTGTAACACATAAGTTAAGTGTTACTGCATTATATTTCTTTAATGAAGCGTGGTTTAGCCATTTCAGTATTTGCTCATTAAAAAGGAATGTGCATGTGACAACAAGTAACTTATATGTTGTTAGTAACATATATTCCTTTGACCATAAATAAATAACACCTATTCTCGAATAATGACACCATTATTTTCTCTTAATTCTCAAATAGTAATTCTTAACTCATCAACATGAAATCATATGATGCAATATCATCTTGTTCCAACAAAGAACTCATGAAAGTTATGTTGCAATGTCTTCAAAGATGGAAGAAAATGCCGGTAAATCTTTGGTGCAAGATTTTTTTTGCTACATACGTGCTTATCCTGATAGTTATTTTAGACAAAAATCTCCAATACACAAAGAACTATTCCTTCGAATAGTTGAAGTTACTCCGCTAATTATTCTCAATAACCTATTACCAATCACTTTGCATCTTTTAAACAAAAAGAGACTGTAAGAGTATGATTGGTTTACTGTTCTTTAAAAATGCATATCCGTCATATTCCAATTGACATATGACACCACTTCTTGCACATTTGATGAGAATTTACTAATGCCCGAAAGACGTATTTTGATTGTTACAAGTTTTTTGTAAAAAAATATTCGATATGATGACATTCAAGGTTTATATAGTAAAAATAAAGAGATTCATGGGTTTTTAGGAAGCTTGGAAGCATTGATTGTATACATTGGTTATGGAATAACTGCTTGGCTGGATGCATATAAAGTTCAATACACAAGAGGTGATCATTGATCAAACTTGAAGCAGCTGCCTTGTATGATTTGTGGATTTGTTATCCTATTTTTGGTGTTGCGCGATCGAACAAAGATATCAATGTTCTGAACTGATGTCGTTATTCAATGGCATCATCAACGACACACTTCAGAGGCTCCATTGAAAGTTAATGAAACAACATACAAAGAAGCATATTACATCATCAAACGGGTTTATCCAAAATGGGGTAAATTTATGAAGACGCTTACATTTCCACAAGACGAGAAATGAAAGAAGTTCAAAAGGAACACAAGAAAGTACAAGAAATGATGTCGAGAAAGCATTCAACATCTTTTAAGGTCATTGGGGAGTAATAAAAACCCGTCAGGACCTAGTAGAGTGAACAAGATAAAGAGAATCATGTACACTTTTATAATAACGTAATATTGCATAATATGATTAGCAAAGACCAAAATATGCAATAAGTCCCCTCAAGGAAGAGGTTTACACTTCAAACAACAATGTGCGGCGTTCTTATTCGATGAGACTATCTTTCTATACCCTAAAACAGAGAACTGCACAACAAAGGTACGCATCATAACCTTCAAAGTGATCTTGTGGAGCCTATTTGACGGCTTTCAAAACAGATGTATAGCTTTACGTGAAAATGCTTACAAACTTATCATTAATACTTTTTAAAACCGCAACAACATTTCATTAAACACCACAAACCACTTACAACATGTTTCCCTTTTAAGAGATTCAAGAGAGGGGAAGAACAAACATATTGTTAGAAATATCCTACTACAAAGATTAAAATCATACTTTAAAAGCTCTATCAAAGACGACAACAATTATTGAGCCCCTCTTCACTGATTTTTAAACATGTTCAGCTTTGTTTACTTAACTGTGAGCATTGAAATCTCAATTGTAAGTCACGGCAACATCAAAACTCAAATCAGCTTTTCTAGGTTTAGTAATCAATTTACGCACTCTAGTGTATCTTGTTTAGACCGAGTATAGATTCATCGAAAAATATTTAACTGAAACTCGAAGAAACTGTCCTTTATTTGTTTGTCACTATGATCGAACACCAAATAATTTTTATTGCTCCATATAAGATATATGAGTCCGCTAACCGTTGCTCCCTGTCTTTCCTTGATCTTTGTTTGTTTGTCACTATGATCGAACACCAAATAACCATCACTTCAAAACCTCCTTCAACAAGTTATTCGCTTGCAGGCAAAGAAGTAATGCATGTTCTACCGTCTTGATTGACTCTTCACACCTCGGGCATAGTAATTAGTGCAAGTCTACTTACCTTTTGTCTAGTTGCTCTCGAACTAGCAGTCTTCCAAGATTTGCTTTCCAGTTACTTTTGGAAGGATTAATTTATTTTTACCTGCAAAAGCAAGGACAACCAACACCAAGAACTTGATTATCAATTAATGACCTCATTTCTTTACTGTGAACGCCCCTTCGTGACCGGTCAGCCACACAATTGAATCTGTGCTAACGCCCCTTCATTACCAATCGACCACACAATTGAATCTATTCTTTCTCACTTACAAACTTATTGTATCATATAATTTTATCTTCATACCTTTTACGTTTAATTCATCCTTCTAGTTTAGGAAGATGATATTATAATCTCTATTTATTTTTCACATTTCATATGTTACAAAAATAATTAGATTTTGTCATATGTTACAAAAATATATCTATTTTCTCATACTAAATCCTTCTAGTTTATCTTTCTACAGTTTCTACCTATAAAATGATGCATGTATAATCTATTAATTCTCTTTCTCCATCTCTTATGTAGATTTTGACATTTATCTTAATCTCCTTTTGTGTTAAATGCCAGTAATATCTTATTTAACTTAATCACAATGTAATACTTATAAATTTTATGTTAAAGGTCATATTGGGGAAATTTTTTGTCTAAGATAATTATATTCATATATTTTAAATCACGAAGAATGGTGCATCTTTTTAAGTTTTTTATAAACATACTTTTTTATAACATTGTTTAATAGATTTTATTAATGTTAGTAATTTATTTATATTAAAATATTAGAAGATGGTTTAGATACCCGATTACTTTATTGAGAGATATAAAATTTAGATACAATGGAATGATTCTAGAATATAATTTAGACATGCATAAACTATATAATCTAGATATATTTATGAAAATACAAATGCTAAACTAGTAACTGGTAGCTGGTAGCTGGAGTTGGAAGCTAACTAGTAGCTGATAGTAGGAGTTGGAAGCTATGTATTTTATTTGTATATGTTTTTGGCAAAGCAGCTGATAACTGGAGCTGGATAGTGTATAATAACAAAAAAGACGAATTATAAAAATAGAAAGAATTGTAAAACAATTAAAAAGCGTATTTAGGTAATTTTGTGTATAAAAAAGCTTCCAGATAATTTTAAAAGCTACTTCAAGAAGTTTTTTATTTTGAAACTTTTTGTTAAAAAAATGCTTCTAGCTCTTTTGCATCCGGACAAAACTTGTAGCATTTTTTTAAAAATAAAAAGCTATAAGCTCCAAAAAGAACTCTAAAAAGCTGCGTACCAAACACATCATTCGAAAAAGTAGATTGCAAGTCTTAAGACAATTATACGCTACGAACTTGATGGACACTTAGAAATAAATTGATTATTTGTGAGTAAAGTGGTAGTTTATATTGAATAATATTAAGAAAAATGATATATCCTCATATTTTTTCTTTCTACTGAATCCTTTTACTCATCATAAAAAAATATGTGGAGTCCACTAATTCTCTTTTTTTCACCTCCTTCATTGACTTTGACACTTATCAGAGGCGGACCCGGGATTTCTATTGACTGGTGGCATCATATAATGACAAAAATAAAATTAATTAAAAGTAAGGGTGTTGTTTAGGTTTTTTTTTCGGGTTTCCAGTTAACCAGGTCGGATTAACGAAGTTTTAGTTGTTGTTCCGGTGTTTTAGGGCCAAAATTTAAAATAAAACACAATTTATATGAATTTCTGTTATTTAAAGTGTTATTTTTAATATAACTAAAGTATTTTAAAAGTATAAATCGAAGATTGAAATATATCTTATCATTTTTTTTATAAAAAATTTTATTTTTTATTAAATTTTGGTGGCCTCAAAAATTCACCCGTGACACCTTAAAATTTGACTGGTGGTACCGGCTTGAAAACGTTAAAATTTTCCACTACGCGGACGAAATTGGCTTGTGTCCAGTGCCACCACCACCCAAATGGCAGGTCCACCTATGATATTTGTGTTGATCTTGTAAATAAAAAAATAAGCAGAAAGATATATACCCAATATACCGTAAGTTGTGAGACATTGAAGTGTAAAATGTATCATTTTTTATTATTATGGTTGGGAATTTTGCACTTTATGTTTCATATATTATAGGTGAGTAAATGGTGGATTGCAACCAATAACACCAATATAGAGATTTATTATTTTTTAATAAATTTTCTAATCTTGATGGTAATTAAGATAATTTGATAATATCGAAATATAATAAAAATAACTTTTTTATATTATTGGTTTGAGTCACATAAAAATAATGAAACATAAATTCGATCCAAATTAAACTCTAAGCAACAACCCGCCCTTTGCTTTGTACTTCTTACCTAACCAAATGCATTCATTCACATTTCGTTGCACACGAAATATAACATTTAACATAAAAATGAAAAACCCACATAAAAAACAAATTAAACATCACACATGATTTATACATAATTATTCACATGCTATAATTTATTAATTAATTAATTTAATTAATAATTTGTATATATTTAATTCTTGTAGCCATGAGCACTCCATTATTAATTTTCTATATCTCTAGCTCTTCTTATTAATTACGATCGAAGGTCCAAATTTTATTCAATTTTTATTTCAGTTTTACAAATACGTACTACGTAAAATTAAATAAATGTCCTATAATTTGCAACATTTACATATTATTGTAAACATGAGTTATTTTAAGTATTTAACGATTTATTCCAATTTTTTAATGTTATTTTGTAGGGTTTATTACGATAAATAGCAACATGCTATAAGTTTATTCATGATTCTAACAATCAACACTTAAAATAAACAAGAAGTTTGAGAGATATTAGTAGTTTTTTGTATTTTAATTTAAAAAATAATTTAATCCAACGCCTAAAAGTAAGTCAGACGACTATCTCTTTCACATCTCGCTAGCTTTTTTTCTCATTCCAAGTTTTTGTTTAGTAAGGGTGTGTTCGGCAACAGACTTATGTGGGATTATAGGGGCTTGAGATTCTAGTTTTTATAATCCCCAGCCCTTTAGCCCTGTTCGGGTGTTACAAACTTGAGGGGATTATTAAAAACATAAGCCCTCATAAGCTCCAAAAATAAAAGCCTTTTCAAGTAGCTTATGACTTGGGCTTGTGATTATTAATTAATCAGCCCCAGTCTCAGCCCCAGCCCCAGCCACAGCCCCAGCCTTTTTCGCCAAACACACCCTAAGTTCAAGTTCATCTATTAGACATTCAAGTTTGATTTTGAGGGTTTTCTTTGACTTCATGTGTTAGCATGTGTTGGTTAGTACCTCCTGGTGTGAGTTTGATTAATGTTTATGTGAATGACAGAATGAGTCCAAGTGTGTATGTGTATATTGTTGGATGGATTTTCCAACCACTAATTAGGTTAATAAAATTGATTTTTTATTTATTAATATTAGAATGAACTTTTTAGCTTATGGGCTTAGGCTGGAAATCAGCTAGCAATAAAAATAAAATCCTTAAACCTATATATGGTTTCAACATTTAACTCATATACTAAAAACAACCTTAGTTGAGATAGTACTAAACATGTTCATTCTCATCAATATCAACCAAACATTCACAGCTTCTTTATAACAATGCATGTTGTGGTTCTCACAACACATGCATGTAGTTATATATAGACATATATATATATTCTAAATAAACCAAGTTTAGCCATGAATAACTAAAACATCTAGATTCTAAACAATGTTGAAATAATTATTTAAATGCTAATTTTTTATCTAAAAGAAAATTTTATTACATAATTTGGTTCAATGCCATTATTCAAAGGTGCCAAACTAAATTATGTATGATCAAAATTGGAAGAGTACCACCAATTGTCAATTTTACCTTCTATGAAAGTCTCTTTAGTTAACTAAACTTAAGCAACAATTTTCAACTTACAAAATTCATCAATTTAAATGTTATACATTTAAGAAAACAAGTTATGATTTATTCATTAGGATATTGTTACAAACTAAGCAGTCCTAATTAATTTAAACTCATCACTTCACATCGTTTAGAAGAACGTAGAATTAAACTTCAATGTTTTTAAACACGTAAAATTTAATCCTGTTATTACTATAGTTGTTATGTAGATTGATGTTTCAAAGTAGACAAACTCTAACAAGAAGTTTCTCTAGCAACTATTAATTAATATCAATAATTAATTCTCGAAGTATATATTTCATAAACACATATTCAAAACACAATTGGTGGTATGGAAGAGTATATCCCACTTGCTATTTTTAAAGTGTATACATTAGATTCAATATATTATTATGACACCGATATGAAGTTATATCAGGACACAACACTTGAAACTAATTTTGAGTCTAAGGGGCTGTTTGTTAAAACAGAACGATTAAGCACTGAATGATTTGGTCTGAATAATTCAAAGGCTCTGAATGAATCTGCTTCTGAATGTGACATGCTGTTTGATAACGGTTCTGAATGAA
>JAUEJL010003763.1:0-10340 GCA_032274825.1 Drosophyllum lusitanicum | reverse complement strand
AAATGACGGGCAAAAGATACTCTCAAAAACTGCTCGTGTGACTATAAAGTGTTTACGGTCACTAAAACTGATAAATCTAATATAAACTCATACCAATTAGTCACACATTTTATGGTTTTTGTTACTGTTTTTAAATGGATACGGCCACTAACCCGCTAATGTAACAGTATGTACCCTATGGTCACTCGACCTTTCGTCACACATACACTGAAACGCAACTGTGACTATATGTATATCGTCAGACTTTTTGGTGTAACGAAATCACATCTTTGTTCTAGTGTAAAGGAGGTGGTACTAGACGGAGGATTACGAGTTCACGTGAGTGGGCTATAGCTAATCAGTTGAATAATGGACAAAAATGCAGTTACTGTGGAAGTTATGATCCTCATAACATTTGTACGTGTCCTGAGAGAATTAAGGCTGAAAACCAAAAGAAGGCTGAGCAGGGTGATGGCTGTGTTGTGTCTTCTCAATAAGTGTGTTTTGAAGGAAACTTAATCAATTCTGATATTTTTGTTTGATATGTGTTATTTTGGTATATGATATATTTTTAAACGTTAGGGATTATATGTATCAGTTTCATCATTTTCATTCAACTACAATATCATTTTTTAACTTCCGCTGCAAATAAGGTTTGACATATCTCAATATGAAATGGCACTATCATTATTTCTATCACCCATTTTCATTCAACTACAATATCGGTTTTATTACTTTTATCATTTTTATCATTTCTATCATCCATTTGTTCTATATATTTGAAAATGATGTTTCTTTATAAACGAAAATGATGCAAATAGCTTAATACACTATTATTATCATTTTCCGTTTTAGTTTTGCAGCTAATGACAATAAGATTATCATTTTCATTGTATAATCCTAAAAATGATGTTTTTTTGTTGTTATGCTTAAATGAGGTTGAACATATCAAAGTTTGAAATGACACCATGATATATATCATCTAAATGTTAAAATAATGATCAGAGAAACAAAAATTTCAAGTTTTATGAACTACACCAACTCAAAGGTTTAACCCAATCTTTCAATTCTTTCCTTGATTCGTTCATCTGCATCTTCACTTATTAGAAACTTTTTCTTGCTATTAAGCTTTTCCTATGCATCTATCTCTTTGACAACGATGTCTTTCACCTGGTTGACATCTGATAGCAGTATTTTTGCAGCATATTTTTCCCTCAAGCACACAATGTGTAGGCTCTGGTCATTTCTTTCCATCTTGAATCCTGGTTTCCATTGACTCGTTGTAACCCCTTTGAATGTCTCCATGTGCCTCGTCAGAAAAACACCACAATCTGTAAAGTTTTCCTTTGTTTTCCAGGATACATTTACGAGTCGTGGTTCTTTATTGAACATTGATCTATTGCACGGAACATTCTCCTCTTGGGTATATATCTCTATGTCATGTTTTTGTTTAACATGCAATAATTTTAATTTTAGACAAAAATATGTATAAATTTTTAAATAATTTTTGAAATATGTTTACCATTGCTTTTGTTATTTCCTCATATCTTTTTATTGAGTTCCCTTGCCGTGCAATGTTATCAATGATATGTATATCTCTTTTCTTAAAATCAAATACATAAAGAAAGAAATGACTCCCGTCAATTATTGGGCAAAACACCTGTTATAATCATTAGGAAATAAAATTATCATTTTCGTTTAAATGATCATTTTGATAATCCATAATATTATATTCATAATCCATAATATTATATTCATAATCGAAAAATCATATCATATCAGGAAATAATATTATCATTTTCATAATAAAAAACACCATATTCATAATCGAACTATCATATTATATCAGAAAATAAAAATATCATTTTCATAATCAACAGATCATATTCTAAAGTTATTTGATGCATTGGTGTTTGGATGTATTACCGGATCAACTGTTTTTATACTGTAAGAGCTTGTAATCAGGCTGGTGTTTATCATTTCCTTAAATACTGGGTATCTTCACATATGTATTTCTTTATCTTCTTTTGCCTTTTCTTCCACAGTCTCAGCCTTTTTCATTTTTGGATTTTGCTTGTATTTTACCTGTTTTTAGTATAAAATTTATTCATTTATTTATATATTTATTCATGTTCATAAATAATTTTTACATAAAACTATATGATATTTCAATTTTTTTTTGCATTTTCAGTTTAATAGCGGAATTTAAACAAACGTTTCCGTGAGGTGTTGTCTTTGTACTTTTCCTCACTGTTTAGTACGCATGCCCATGCTTCTACCACACTAGCATGCACATCAGACCCCGGTATTAAACTTTCTACTAATGCCTTTGGTAGATCCAGTCCATATGCTGCTACGAATATGACATCTCTGATAATGATAAAACTTTGTTAGTATTTAGTTAAGTAATGTTGCATTGATAAATCATAAGTCTACTTCTGTTCTCCTCCAGTTCTCGAGAACAACCACCCTGTTAGTTTTTTTTCTAATTCAGTGGAGTTGGCACTCATGCTCACTTCTCGGTTTTTGTAAAGTGATTTATGAGTTGTTGCTGGTTTTCTATTCCTCTTTTTCTTTTTCTCCTCTTCTTCTTTGTCTGCATTTTTTTTGAAGTATTTCTGGTAGGATCAAAGTCTATGAATCCTACACCTAACCTTGAATGCAGCCCAACATCTTCTCTAAGTTTTTCTAGTTTGTTTATCACCTCTTTAATATCTAATGGGGCGTCAACTGCGATGGTTTCCTTTCAGGTACATTTTCACAAGCAACACTAGTATTCAATGATTCTACAGCTTTATCTTTTTCTCCAACGACCGATTCTTGTGTTTGTGTTAATCCCAAGCTGAATGCTTTTTTCTTATGACGCAACTTCCTTCTCTTTCCTGGACTTTCCTCGTAATTCCATTCATATTCTTCAGGAGCAGAGGGTTTTCCAAGGTGTTGGTCGACTAACTCGTTAATCATGTTTATACATTGAGTACTCTCCAGGATTTGGGTCGTTGTTGGTGTTGATGGTTCTGCCACCACAATATTTGCAGCCGGTGTATAAAAATCTTTTTCAAATATATCTTTTGTCGTTCCATCTCCATTATTTTTTGCATTTTCATTGCTTTTGCATTTTTATCTTCGACATTCTTCATGAGCTCTTTTGTCATTTCTTTGACAGCACCTTCCCTTATCTCCTCTATGCGCTCTTCCAGCTCCTCATTTCTATGGACGTAGTTGAATTCTTTGAGATTTAGATCTTCAACTACATTATTTTTAATGTGATGAAGCAGGTCATGTATCTCGTTTGACAGTGGGTACTCGAACTGAGCTCTCCACATCACTTCTGTAAGCTCATGTTTTTTGTCAATAAGTTGTTTGTATAAACTTCTTATCTCAGCCATTAAATCCTGTGTTCATCAAAATTGAAAATTTAAAATTTTGATATTCAATCAAATTTATTTTTAAGTGTTTAGTAATTTTTTATCTTACATCGACACTGTTTTGCCTATCTTCATTCTCCTCGTTTTCTTTGTCATCTCCCTCTCTAAGTTCATCATCTTCATCATTATCATCTTTGTTTTCTTCCATATCTACCGAGTCATATGTACCTCCATGGTTTTCTCTCTTTATTTGCTTCGACTCCTGTTGCATCCGTTTCGACTCCTCTTGCGTCCATTTCGTCTCCCCTTGCATCCATTTCGACTCCTATTGGGTCCATTCAAAACATAATTTTCATAAATCATTAGTTTTCGTATATTTCATTCAAATTTACAGATTCACAAATCAACATTCATTTCTATAGTAGAAATGATCTTTGAAATTCAAATCATCATTTTAATAAATCAACATTTTCATTCATGACGCTTATTAGAATTTTCATTCAAATTATCATTATCACAAATCATCATTTTTTTACATCTTATTCAAAAGTACAGATTAATTCCAATCATATGTATCACACTGTTATTGAACTTCAAAAATGATGTAACATGTTTAAATTAGCAGAATCATAAATTCTATTACTTCCTTTTACCTAATTATAATGATAAACATTGATTATTCAGACAACTATTTTAAGTATCAAAATAATGATGTTAAGGTTATTTAGTCAAATGGTGTCTAATATAGTGAAAATGATGAAAATGGTAAATAACTCAGAATGATATCAAGTACTATAACTCAAAACAGTAAATTACTTCACACAAGCATCGAAGGTTACTCATAATGATGAATATTTACAATGCAGAAACCTATTTTTGAGAATAAAAATATACTGAAAATGATAAATATATTTTCATCAGGCATCATCATGTGCATCACATTTGCTATTGAACTTCAAAATGATGTAACATGTTCCCAATTAGCAGAATCATCAGTTCCATTACTTACTTTTACACAATTATAAAATAAACATTGTGTATTCAGACAAATGATGAAAATGGTAAATAACTCAGAATGATATCATCAAGTACTATAACTCAAAACAGTAAATTACATAACACAAGCATCTAAGGTTTCTCAAAATGATGTATATTTACAATGCAGAAACCTATTTCTGAGCATTAAAATGATGTGTCTAATGTTATTCAAAAGTACAGATTCATTCCAATCATAATTTTCATATGTCATCATTTTCATGTATTATGCAGATTAGCATTTTCATTCAAATCAATAATCAAATTAATCATTGAAAATTATCATTTTCCAGTAAATAAAAGTTGTTTTACATATCTATGCATGTCTTATCGTCTAGATTGAGTACAATCACAGATCCTATACCTGCTTTAGAGGCATCATAATTTTCTTCATTGTGATTGCTATCCGCTGTATTAGCTTCTTCATCTCCAGCATTGTTTTCAACATTTTTCGTTTGTCTCTTAGAGTACCAACCTTTTGGATTTTTGGTTGTCTCACAAGCCTCAACTTACTCGATGCTTCACGTTTGGGCAATGTTATTTTATGTATGATGAAAAATATTTCATTAAGAATTTTTATTATCTAATCATTTTTTTACCTTTTGTTTTCTTCGTTTGGCTCTTTGCAATTGTTGTTCCCGTCTCTTTGTCTGCACCATCAGTGTTTTTTCCTTCAAGTTTTTTACACCTGGATCATGTGTAGATTATTGATTTCATGTTAACTCAATTATTTTTCATATTTATAAATGTAAAGTAATGAATTCACCTCTTTTATAAACTGCCAATTTCTTTCTGTTCATGAATGCGTTGACATCCCCTGACAAAATGTTTTGTTCAACCCCTTTTAATCTGTCGGTTGTCCAGTAACATATTGTTGGTATTAGGATGTCCTTTGTTCTTTCGATCCTCTTGATGGTTGTTGAAAACCATAGCTATGGATTAAAATGATCGATTAATCATTTATAATAGTGATTAAATTTATCATTTTATAACAAGGCATAAAAGTTACCATAAGTGGAAGCAATGAACCAGTAAACCAGCATTTCTTGTCATGCTTGTTCCATTTTTGTTTGCATCTATGTGCACATTCTATGACATAGGTGCACCAGTCCATCTGAGGTATTTTTTCAACATCAGTTATATAGGAGAGGATTTTTTGATTGATTGTCCCTACACTTGATGTCTTCTGCCATTAAAGTTATTATCAACACCACCGCATTAAGTTTGAACATCTCTCCCTGCTCCTTGTCTGACAACAACTTTTCAATCACCTGCTTCACAATTATATTTTGTGCCCCTTTAGATGGTGCTGGATATTGTTTTCTTCATGCTTTTACTTTTAATGTGTCCCCTCCACCAGCTCTCGTGACAGCGTTTACTTTAATATTTCCCATTGGAAATCCTAATGCATCATGTACAGCTTCCTTTGTCAGCTTGAAAGTCTTCCCATTTAGATGCATCTCCAGATTAGTTGTGTCGGAGTTGTCAACCACCCAGTATCCTAACCTCCCAGGTATCAACCCTATGCAACATTTCAATGCACCCTCAAAACCCAGATGCTTTATAGCATTTTTGCTTGCTTTACAAAATTCTTTGCACATTTGTATAAATTGGTGGGGCGACTGCCTTGATGAAATGCAAGGAGCATTTTTTATGTCTTCTTTAATATCGGATCCTTTCTCTCTTGTTCCGATGACTTTTGATGGTTACTCTTCTTTAGGAATGCTAATGGTGGGTTCACAAAGTCATCTGCTGACCCAGCTTCATATTCAAAATTATTAATCTTTTGATTAGTATAATAGCATTAGACAAGTATGTAATTTCACTTAAAATGATAATTACATCTTAAATGATATAAATAGTCTAGAATGATGACTAAGTTTCATGCTTATTGAGCATCATTTTATATCAATGTTTAGCATGAAAAAGTTGGTCTTAAGAATTTACTATCAAAATGATGATCTTTTAAGTTGAATTAAAAATATAAACATCATTTTAAAGAAGAATCATTTACATCATTTATAAACAGTTATAGTTTCACATGAATACTGTTAGTATCAATGTTAATACTGTTGAAATTATGCCATATTATTAAGTTTCAAAGTCATGAATATTTATAATGCAGAAAATGTAAGGTGGCTCAAAATGATGAATATTTATAAATAACTTTTATAAATATTCCTATTTTTGAGCATCAAAATGACAAAGTTAATGTTATAAAGTCAAAATGATGAAATATGTACAAATATCATTTTATATCATTGTTTAGCATGAAAAAGTTGGTCTTAAGGATTTACAGTCAAAATGATGGCATTTTAAGTTGAATCAAAATGATAAATACGTTTTTAAACAAGAATCATTTACATCATGCATGAATAGTTACAATTTCACATGAATACTAACAATATTAACATTGACACTAATATTGTTGAAATGATGTCATATTATTAATATCAAAATGATGAATATTTATAATGCAGAAACCTATTTTTGAGCATAAAAATGATAAGTCTAATGTTATACATTCAAAATGATGAAAATATACTGAAAATATTGTAAAGGATAAATATACTTTCATCAGGCATCATCATGTGTATCACACTATTATTGAACATCAAAACGATGTAACATGTTCCCAATTAGTAGAATCATCACTTCTATTACTTCGTTTTATCCAATGATAAGGATTAACATTGTTTATTCAGTCAACTATTTTAAGCATCAAAATGATGATGTTGGAGTTATTTAGTCAAATGGAGTCTAATATAGTGAAAATGATAAAAATAGTAAATAACTCAGAACGATATCAAAATAGTAAACTACATCACACAAGCATATAAGGTTTACTCAGAATGATGAATATTTACAATGCAAAAACCTATTTTTGAGCATAAAAATGATGTGTCTAATGTTATACAGTGAAAATGATGAAAATATACTGAAAATGATGTAAATGATAAATATATTTTCATCAGGCATCATCATGTGTATCACATTTGTTATTGCACTTCAAAATGATATAACATGTTCCCAATTAGTAGAGTTATCAGTTCCATTACTTCCTTTTGCCCAATCATAATGATTAACATTGTGTATTCAGTCGATGATGTTAAGGTTATTTAGTCAATGGAGTCTAATATAGTGAAAATGATGAAAATGGTAAATAACTCAGAATGATATCATCAAGTAGTATATCTCAAAACAGTAAACTATATTACACAAGCATTTAAGGTTTACTCATAATGATGAATATTTACAATGCAGAAACCTATTCTTGAGCATAAAAATGATGTGTCTACTGTTATACAGGAAAATGATGTAAATATACTGAAAATGATGTAAATGATAAATATATTTTCATTAGGCATCATCATGTGTATCACATTTGTTATTGCACTTCAAAATGATGTAAGATGTTCCCAATTAGCAGAATTATCAGTTTCATTACCTCTTTTTACCCAATTATAATTTTATGAAAATGATAAAATAACTGTACATTGATGAAAATGATGAAAAACCTAAAATGATAAAAAAAACCCTATAATGATGAATAGCAAAAATCATCATATAATACGGTAAAAAAGAGACATTGACTTCATAGATTGCTATATAATAGTATAATACCTTCATCTCTAGACCAATTTTGCTCATAGGGTTGAGTGCATATCGTTATCTCAGTGCATGTTGCATTTTCGACTATCATCTGCGATTGCATTGCATTTTCACTTCCACTTCCTTCTTCTTCATCTAGATTTATAACTTTATTATCTGCTTGCTTTGATTTTCGAAAAACGGCGCCCAATCGTCCGCTTCTTCTTAACGGTTTCATAACTGAGAATGATGATGTTAAAGTTACACTACAAGAAAGAACAATATATATTCGAAATCAAATTTAAAGAATCATAAACTTACCTCGATTTCTTTGAGAAGAACAAAATTTTTGATTTCGTAGGGGAAGAACAAACAGAGCGCTGTGATAATTGTCTCCAAAGAAAGGGACGTGGGGTTCATGTTTTTGAAAGTGTGCGGATATCTTTCGGTATATTTTGGAAGTATATGCGGAAAGTGGATTTTTGTTTGTTTTGTTGTTGACGTTTATACCCTTTTGATTACGCCAAAATCAATTATTTAAGGTTTAATTTTTTAATTTCCTTTAATTAATCATGTTCATCCATTCTCAGATCTAATGGTCAATATTGAGTCTTTAGGATCTCTTTATAAAGGGGTGCCTATATTGATCATAACCCTATATATATATATATATATATATATATAAAATATGTTTTTAATTCATTTACTGTTTGTGAATCATCTAACTTTCTTGATATGTTCGAGTTTTAGATATCTATAATCAGTAAAATGTAAAAGAAAGACGATAATATGCATTTTAACACCCAAAGTTTACCTTAAAAACGAAATGACCCCTCACTTTTGCCCCCACCAACACCTCCCATCTCTCATTTCAAAGTGATATGTGTGCTTAAACAAATTGTCTACGTGATGGTTCTAAGAAGCGTAAAGTGTTACGTGACGGCGAGGTCAAAACTCAAGTTTTAGAAGTTATAGCGTCTTTTAAGACGTAATCGAAAACAACAATTTTGTATACATTTTATAAATATATATGCAATTAATAATTATTTTACACACATTACACAAAGTTGTACAAATGAGAAAGAAAGTAATATATACAAAATACAAATGTATATAATTTCTATATAAATGAACGCAAAGTAAATAATTTTTTTATAAACATGATTTTTTGCACGCCGCGTCATAAAAAACTCGGCAGTTAGCGCATAAAGACGCGACTTAACGTGCACTACGCCTAACACTTATGCCTATTATTTTAACAATTCAACCGAAGACCTAGCTTTCTGAACAAAAATATTGATAAAAAAATGGATCTAATAAAGAAAAAACTAGGTCCTGCTTGCCGTCCTGTTATCAAATTCGATCATACTTCTATCAAATTCAGTAGGTAATTATATATGTCTCTTTCTTAAAGCAACACAATCCATGTTATGGTTGGCCACTAAAAAAACAATAATATATCTACACAATGTGATCACCTATCAAAACTTTCAAAATGCAATCGTAGTGAAACAGTTTTTAAACTTAGTTATTATTTTTGAATTTTTTAAAAAAAAAACAACAATAAATCTACACAAAATTAGTTAATATTGTATTAAAAACTAATGTTGTATTTTCTTCTTATTAATTCCATCCTAACAATAATAAGCGTTGTTTTATCTACTAAAGTTTAACTCGGATCAAACTCGAAAGGTGTCTGGTGAACGACCAAAGCTAGTCAAGAACACACTTCAAAGAAGCGTTTATAATTGATCGATCGTAGAGTGTAGAGGTGATGACTAGTAGATCGGGGTTATGTATAAAGTACTTAATAATTGTTCTAGTAAGTTATGGTTGTTAAAAGAATAAAATGCAAAAATGTTTCCATTGTCATAGATAATAGGGAACCTAACCCGATTGTATAGATAATTCGCGACCCATTAGAGTTTTAATTGCATTTATACTAGCATTTTACAAGTCTATAAAATATAGAATTGTAGTGACACAAACTTACTTAATTGTCTCAAGAGTCTTTCTCTTGATAAACAATTTGGCATAGAATATATGATATTTTAATTTTGATTGGCTAGGGTTTATGCGATTTAAATATAAAGATTTGATTACTATATAAACAAAGAACATTAATAATGATGGATGATAAACCCAGTTTGCTCAAGAATCACGATTTCAAATTCTAAATTATAAAGAACCTTTTGATTTTGTCGTTCTCTATCAATTAAAGTTTGAGACATGATAAAGATAGGGGTGTACGTTCGGATGAATCGGTCTAATCCGATCTGATTGAGTAAATCCAATTGGATTTCGGTTTTGAAAAGTGGGATCCGATCCATCCAAACAATCTTAAGATCCGAACCAAACCATCCAAAT
>JAUEJL010003752.1:0-10341 GCA_032274825.1 Drosophyllum lusitanicum | reverse complement strand
ACCCGAGCACCACGTTTTGGTGTTCCCGATGGGTACTCGATGGTACCCGCCCTCTTCGAGTCATGCATAACGGAAGGTCTTAATCTCTCTCTTCTCTCTAGGGATGAGTGCGATTCCAAAACCGAACCAAACCCGAAGAAAATCGAAATCGAAAATGCCCCAATGTAAGAACCAATGCCCGAATCGTTTGTTCCTAATCGGTTTCAGTTCGGTTCCAGGTAAAAAAAGAACCCAGTGGAACCGAAAACTGAAATATGGGAAATATAAGAACCAAGAATCGACCCAAAAATATGTAAAATGGTCCGATTCCGGTTCGAGGCCGGGTCGGTTCGGGCCAAATTGGATTTTTGCTCATCCGTACTTCTCTCTTACTTTAATTAAACAAACAAGTTGGAGAAAGATTAGGGAAGGAAAGAAGATGTATAATATAGTTAGACGGGAAAGAAAAAGAGATATATAAGGAGAAATGACATGATGCTAACGTGACAAGAGAACACAACTACTCTCCACTAGTGATTAATAAATTTTCAATCAGCAAATTAAAAAAAATCATACTAAGTCTTAAAAACTCCACATGCCTTTTGTTTTATGTTAATTGTTATATTATTACTTTACATATCAAATTTTATTTGATTATTTTATAATTAAATAAATTATTGTTATTCGTAATGATTTCATCACGGGCTCTTTTTATATATGTAATACACTTCCAAATCATTTTGAAAACAATTTGATTGATACTTCCACTTTTCTCCACAACCTAACTCCAACTAAGTTAAGAATATTCTTATTGAAGCATTACAAAAACAAGATTAACCCTAATTGTTTTATATTACTCCATTCAATAGTAGATTAAGAACTTATACATCGAAATTTGGTACGCGTATTTGTATAGAATTAGTGGTTATTTTTAGTATAATTTAATGGATTCTAGTTTTGTTAAGCAAACATTAGAATTGTGTAGAGTACATACTTGTTCGAGTTATACTAAAATCGTAGATTTAGAAAGATAAGAATCAGGCGGATAGAACACCCTTCAAGTGATATTAATAACCCTTGCACTCAAAAAGATAACTTTTTACTTCTGACATTTAACTCACCACCCAGCCTCGTAGTGTTTACTTTCTACCACATCAAATTATTTGACTTACCTATTACTCGCTAACCAGTAAAAAATTCTAACAAAATACAAAAGAGAGGGTGTGAGATAATCTGATGGGTCCTACTTGGACTTACCATGCAAACTTTTTGACATGTATATCATATTATCATCATACCCATGCTCCACCCACACTCTGGTGGAGTGAGACGATATGAAGATTACATGGTGGTCACCTCACAACATCATCATCGCACCTCCATTATCAATACTCTTATAGGGTCCTATAGGCAATGCTAAATGCACCTAGCGAGGTTAAGGTCATAGCCCCTTATGGCGGTTAAGAGATGTTGTATAGGCTTCGTCACTCATGTTGATCAACAGACAACGAATGTTGAAAACTCATTATTTGTCATCAGCTTCATCGATGATATTAGCTTGAGCAACAATCATCAGCAAGAATCAATTTTAATTAGTCTTTAAATCTGATCAGTCTTAAAACAAGACAATGTCAATGTTAATTAATCACCGCACATGATGCTTATAAAGGGTTCTTCCTCATCACACCATACCATACCACATCAGCTTTTTCTCACATCATAATATTTATCATACAACCATCACACTAAGCCCTTTCCCCATCACATCATCATATTCACTTACCAAAAAAAATGTATACACACAAAACTAAAATAACATTGTTCAACATGAGAAGGCTCACGTTAGGCATCATGCAGAGGCAACTCCATCGGCTTCACGTTGTGCTTAGCACTCCACACCAACATGCTGGCACCCATAATGGTCCCTCTAAGTTTCAAAAATATGTTTTTGGAATGTTGTAATTTCCCTTTTCTTCAAAATTTTGAGTGATCTATATACGAAATAAATAGACATGAATTGGACATATTTTATCATTAGTCCTAAAATCGAAATTCGTGCAATTGTTAGTAGGGTCCAATTATTGGTTTTTGAAAGTGTTCATGAAGGATATGATCTCAATTCAATTCAAACACGATCCATTCGGTTATTCAATTATCAGTTCTCGTTACGCCATTGACAAACCTTTATTTTTCAAATTACCAGTTCTCATTACTCCATTGAAAAACCCTTATTTTCCCCATATTAGCAAAATAGGTCGCTTAATTTTTGTTCAAGATTTCATATTATGAGTTGCTAGTCATATATTAAGAGCATTTATAGCATTTTACTTGTAAGAATAACATGTTAAAATATATAGTGGATGAATGATATGATGAAGATAAATTCATATACATTATTAATTAGGCTCCCAAAAAATGTACGAGCCAGCTAGAATAGACTTTTCTTGAAGTCTTAGAAACACATAATGTAGCCAAAATCTTGAATTACAAGTATGTAACCCATAATGGGTATATATTTAGATATCCAAAGATTAGCTGGGAGGAGTAGAATATGAAGAAGGCCTTGGATTATTAATCGACTGTTGGTTGGATTGCGTATTGACAGTGGGACTCAGTTGATCGTCAACTACATTAACTATGTCGCGAGTATTCATCGTTGGTTGTTGAGGTCCTTGATCATATAGAACACCTCTAAACACATGACCTCTTATATTTATAGATGTTTCATATGCATATTGACCTATATATGCGTTTTCTTCTGAGGTTATTGTCACTTGTACACGTGTGAATGATGTTTCACCACTTACCTCGGTTGGAAAATGTCCTCCCAACCCTAACAACACAAGAAAAGTACAAAAACACCATAAAAATTTACGTGGTTCGATCAATATGATTTAACATACGTTCATGAGTATCAAAGTGCTACATTAGCATTATTGGCGCCCTTATTTCACCTATACCAACTTATCACCTCTCTCAAGTAATCAACATGAATTACTTTCAAAAGATATTGTGTTTTAAAATTTCAAAATTCATAAAGTTTTGATTTTAAAATATATTTTTTGACCATTTTTCATAAAGAAGGTTAAGGCCAACAACTACTAAGATGGTTAGTCCGGGCCAATATTTCTCATAAAACCGTCTTAAAATAACAGTTAAAACTATACATACATACATACCAGATGACGACGGGAGATCACGCAGTTGTTGTTGATCGTCTTGCTGATGATGGTCGTGACGAGACTGCCTAGTAGAAATGGGAACCCAAGTGCTCTTAACGTGAGTTTGACAAAGAAACCCATGCCCTCTACAACAACTTCTGCACCTATAATACAAACAATCTTTCTTCGCTTTGTTCCCACAGTTTAGGCACCTCATCAATCACCGACCACCACAAACCACCACCCGCTACCACCACAAACTGTCAAACTGCCACCCACAACACACCTTCCTCTATCTTCTATGTTTTGCCTTCTTAACTAACATCAACACATACATATATAAATATATATGATATATCTTCTCTTCACCTTCCTACAGTACTTTTAACAATTTAACTATATATACATGCATGTGCTAATGGGAAAGACTTTTTCTACATATAATTAAATCATCTATCAAGATCAGCAAACACCAAATGATTCATCATTCATGTATATATCATTTTTTCAACTTTTTTTTTATAAAGATAGATGATCTAACTACTACTCGATCCTACCTAGGGTGGGTCCCATGACATACCATGAACTTAATGTATCTCGAGAATTATAGTCTTGATAATGGGACCAGGTACCACCATTAACGACGTTCTTTTTTTCCCTTAATCGGTCTCTCTCTCTCTCTCTCTCTCTATATATATATATATATATATATATGAGATAAAATGGAAATCATTGTGTCAATTAAGTAAATATATGATGATTCGATTCGTAAAGTTTTTAGTTTTGATTTTTGGCGAAACTTTTAGGAAATTTCTGTTATGGAAACGGGTATCATATCAACTTTAGTGATGAGCTTTTCCGCCGCACTCTTTTTCTTCATTATTGCAAAGAATGGGTTTCTTTTTATTATTATAACATTTAATCCTTATAAAAGCAGAGTTTGAGGGTCTTAACTATTTTCATAGTACGGACAATCGAATAATTTATCACTTTTTTTATCAAACCTTTTTCTGAATTATAAAAATCATAGAGGATTCGTAAGCCAATGGCCTAAAAGGGATGCTTCGGAAACCGTCACGGGTAAATTAAACCAGTTAAACTGCGTATGTCAGAGTTAAAGGTTTGATCGGCACTCGAGAAAAAGCGCTAAGCGGTTTTTTTATTAAAAAAAAGATAGATTCGTAAGCCATTAAATTATTTCATACAGAAAAAATATGTAGGTATAGCTTTAATATTATACTGGAATGATCGAAATTCCGGTATATTGAGTTTTTAATTGTCCACATGTAATGTTCTATAATTAGGTTTAGTAGTTTAATGGTGGGAATTTGAAGTTATGGCTTTAACTAATTACTCAAGGCCTAATAAGTAGGTAGTCAAAATGATTATGTAACTATGTGGTGTACACCATAAATATATGCTTAATTAAGTGTTGGGCAAAGTTATATAAACTTTTTATTAGTTATTATTGTAAATAATTAACTTTTTTTAAATAATACAATCAAATTTCATAATTTTTTCATCATATTCATACAACTTTTTTCTGTGTCTGGTTTTTAGGTTTATACAACGAGAGAATTATGAAAGTTGATTGTCTTGTTTTTTAAAAAGTTAATTGTATATAATGGTAACTAAGACAAAGTTTATTGTATTTTTGTGTAATTTATCCTTAAGTTAATTGTATTTCCGTGCATAACAAGTTTTTTTTCTTTTTTTTTGTCAACTAATAGTATGTATGCAACATAAATAATTTTGTGTGAGTTTAGTGATAGTAGTTTTTAACCAAAGGACGGTTATATTTAACAAAATAATAAAAATATTAATACGTAATTAAAGGGTTAAAGATGTTGATTACCAATTATCCATTACTAATTAAAATTAACCAGAAGTTAATTAGTAATTGAAGGTGAACAGATTCTAACTGAATATCATAAACCTGCAATGGGCTGAATAAATAGAAATAAATATAATCACAATCAAAATGGATCGAGTCTTGAGATATTAGATTTGACCCGTAGAAAATATCCACTCGGCCCAATAGTAGGCCCAACTCAGCTCATTTTACATAACTTTACTTGCATATGCTATGTTGAGAAAATTACCATTTTGACCAGGTGACAAATTTAGATTTTGAGTTAAAGTTCCATCAGAAAATTCCATTCTCAGCATTTCTTTCAACTTTTTGTATTCTAATCTCATAAGTTATAATATTCTACATTATCTATCCATCCAAATATATGTATAAAAACTCAAGGATTGGATATAATACCTTCAAAATACAAGTGTTGTCTAGTGTTATTTTTGATTTATTACTTGTTCTTAGAGTTTTTGTCATCCTTGACAGGAAAACAAAAGGCCATTATATATTGAAAAAAATAGTGTATTATACAAACTTAACTATGTATCTATACATTGAAAAATACTTTGTGTGTTTAGGACAGTATTATCGTAAACAAAGAGACGTATTCACCCTCTTCTAGTCTTCTATGATATTGACGTTGATAATCGAATTCGGGAAACTATATGTTTAAAAGTTTACATAACTATTTGTTGTTATGAGAATCAATACAAGGCTTTAACGTTATTGTGAATGGTCGATAGTTTATCTAAGGGATAGATAAAAGTGCAATGGTTGCAGGAAAATTCAATAATTTTAAAACAACAATCCAACTTCTACATATAACACAAAATTAAAATGGATTAAAATTCAATAATTCAATAAACATGAATAAACTACTAGGCACACTTTTAGGATGTTGTATGTACCACCAACCGATGCCAACTATGCCATCATGAACCATGATCACCACCACTTGTCGTCACTATCACTTGCCCCCACTAACGACACCACATTCACCACCACTACAATCACCACGATCAAGAAGATGGTGGTGGCAAGCATGGCCCGCACCAACGGTGGGTGGATGATGTGTGCAGGTGGTGACGAGCGAGGGTGGCAGCAATGGTTCTAGTGATTGTGACATTAGCGATGACAATGAGTGGTGCGATGGCGACGATAACAATACTATTTTGTTAACTAATAATATTTTGTAATAATGATCTTTCAACATGTGTATTGTCCAACCTCGAAAACTTATAAAACAAACTAAAAAAAGAAGTCATGTGGGGTTTGAGATGACAATTTCATCCAAAAGATATTTCAAGCCTTCAAGGTGTTTGTTATATTTTTTCTTTTTAGTGCTCTGTCTTGAAACACTTTTGTTTATATTTTTGGTTGAATTAATAAAAATTATCATTGTATTTAAGAAACTAAAAAGGGAGTCACCAAGAATATTGAAACATTGTACATAATACATACTTGCATCTACACCCTAGACATTTGCATGGAACAAAACCAAATATAAAACCCATCTGAGCGACTATCATCATCATCGTTGTTGTTGCCTCATAAGTCATAACTAAAGCATCAATAGTCAAATATCTTTGATGACTGAAATCTAAACCCATTTTTTTTTATTTAAAATGAAAGACACAACAAAATAAAAATAAAAATAAAAGAAAAGTACGGGACAACTCATAGTCTCCATAACAGAACACCCCATGACTTGGTCATGATTAGAGGTGCAGACTTGACTACACATGACGAAGAGGGATAACAAACCACTTCAGTAGGGATGAGCACGGTTTCAAAACTGGACCGGACCCGAAAATGGCCAAAATCAAGAACCGAGAATCGTCCCGTATAGGTGTAACCAGTTCCGATTCCGGTTTTTCAGTTCCAAAACCCGCAAAACCCGAAATATTTAAAACCTCTATTAAAATTTATCTACCTAAGCTTGCATACTATAGATTACATACCAAAAAATATAAACCAAGTTTGATTAACTTGTAATAATTGTTGGAAGGTTATTTTCTACTTTTATACATTAAAAAAATATCATACGTGAATAAAAAAGTAAAAAGAATTTATCACGTTATTTTCTACTTATAATGTATCAACAATGTTCGTATAGTTCTTTGTCCTTCAAAAAAACATTAAATTAGATAAGTGAAAATTTTGTTAGATATTAATTAAAGAGAAAAATGTTCAGTATAATCCATAATTAATTCATACTTCTAAGAGATTAATTTTAGCCTTTGGATCAATGTCATCAATGGTCCAGATTAAATTTTAATAATTTGGGCGGAGTGGCATTTTCGTAATTCACATATGATGCTTTTACAAATCACATCTGATTGTATACTGAATCACCTGTGATTGAATATTAAAATTTCAGTACTATGTTTTTTAAATGGACTTTTTGAACACAACTCTAACTAAAGATAAGATAATATAAAAATTTTGTTTTAAAAAGTGTTTAAATGATTGTCTTTTAATATTCCGGTCCGGTTACGAGTGAAAAACCGAACCTGTTGGAACCGGAACCGAACCCGAAAAATAAGAAAAACTGGAACCTAGAACCGCCCCGCTTATATGTAATTCGGTTCGGTCCGGTTCTGGTATGGTTCCGGTCCGGACCAGTCCACACGGTTATTCTGCTCATCCCTACAATTCAGAAACAATTTAGACGGTGGGATGTAAAACATGTGACCTCAATCGGAAAATACCCATTAGACCATGCGTATGGCATGGGTGCTGAGTTTCCCAACACAACTTTCAAGTGTCACATCACCTTTCTTTTCACTTTCTCTTTCTAACTCAAAAGTTATTATAGTCTAATACAATTCTGCTCAACCTTTTATTTTATTTTATAATATATACGAAGAGAGAGCAAGATAAAAGAAGGAAGAGAGAGGAAAGAGATAGAGAGGAGATGGGTGGGGTGAGGTAAGTGCGGACCAAGGATTTTGGTGATTTGTGGTATTATATAATCATAAAACTAAAATTATTTAAGACTGAGGGTGTTGTTCGGGTTTTTAGTTAATCGGGTCGGGTTAATAAGGTTTTAGTTGTTGTTTTGATATTTTAGGACCAAAATCTAAAACAAAACACAATTTATATGAAACTCTGTTAATTAAATTGTTGTTTTTAAAGTAAACTAAAGTATTTTAAATGTATAAATCGAATATTGAACTATATCTTATCATTTTTTTAAAATTTCATTTTTTATTATATTTTGGTGATATCAAAAAATCACTAATGCCACTCAAAAAATTTGACTGAAGGCACCGACGCGAAAAAATTAGAATTTTCCACTTCATCTATAAAATTGACTAGTAGCTCATGTCACCGCGAGACAAATATAGGTCTGCCGCTGGGTGGGGTGGGTTATGACTTATGACTCAGGTTGTAGAACCCAAAAAGAAACCGATCAGGTTGTGGTTCTCCCGTACCGGCGTTCCCACCAAACCCACAATACCCGATGATAAAGCCGAAGGCTTCGGGTCCTCCTCTACAAATGGAGTTAAATAAAGATACTATGTATGTATATCATCGCATTTATCAATATACCAATAAAACTAGTGGATTTTTGACCAATTACCTATAATAACATATTAAAATAGATAGAGTAATGAGAGTGAAATTATTAAAGTATAATATGAAACAAGTACCAGTAAGATTGTGAAATAAGGATAAATTAAAATAAGACATTCCACATTCCCAATAGATCTTCTATTAAGTCTTATTTATAATAGAAAAATATTTAAAAAGTCGTATACAATGGAAGGCCCATAGATTTCGTAGGCAACTTGATGAATTTAGTTGGACATATTGTTATTGGTCCATATTCTAATTAAACGTGTACGTGATTGGTAACTTCGATTTTGTTTTTTGTACTTTGTGTTATGGTTAGTAACCCTGATGTCTGTTTTCATACTGTGGGTTGTGATTAGCAAACATGTTTTTCTCACGCGCCGTTACAATATATGTTACCTACGAATTGATTTCTCTGTCAAGGTTTAAAAAACTATTTGTCTGTAAATAGTATATTTAAGGAAACAAGACAATAATAATAATAATAATGAATATTTTACTTTTATGTCTAAAAAGTGCATTTTGTACAATGAACATATCTTGGTTTAGCCACCGAGTAAAACACAAGTGGGTATAACTGGAAAGACACTGTCATTCACAGAGTCATTACCTGCCCCTTTTATTTTCAGAACACTTTAATTAAAGAAAAAATATCAATGAAAAGTAAGCGAGTTTTGCTATAAAAATAATAGTATTTTAAATGTGCGGTGTGATGGAGAATAATATGTTTGGTTTTTATAAGATTTTAATTTATTTATCGCTTTTGAATTAACCTGTACAGAAAAGAAAGAATTTGTATAAAAATAAAGAAAATTTGTGTTCTCAAGTTTTATTTAACTAAGAAAATGAGAGGAAAGATAAGGATTTGAAATAAGATTCTAGACCAATTTCGCTATGAATATATTCTCCCCAAATGGGAGGATTTGGAACACAATGATTTATTCCCTTTCATTTTCTTTCTTCTCCTTATTAAACTTTAGAATATGGTGTTAAAGTAAGAAAAGTGTGGTTATCGATGATAATATGTGAACTTTATATAAATTTAAATTTAAACGAACACTTGGTTAAGTTTGATGAATGACATAATTTTTTTTGTTTTTATGATTAAATTTCGGTTTCTACCTTAATTAGCTTAGTTTACTAATAATTAATCGCGATGTCAACTTACTGTATTTTTTTAATCTTAATTTCAAAAGTTATTCTTTTAATATAAAAAGGTAAAAAAAAATCATAAAACTTAAATAAATATATAATTCTAATCAAAATTTTAATAATATGTATTATAGTTGAATCTAGTATATTAATACTTTAAAGATATATTTATCATATGCAATTTAGTGAATTTTTCAGTTTTAGTTAAAAGTTACTTAAATATAGAAGTATCAAACAAAAGTAAAAAATCACAAACTTTAAAGAAATATAATATATATAAATTATCGCATATTAAATTCTATTAGTAATTAAAATCTTGATCGTTACTGATTTTTAGTTTAAGTATTTAGTAACCAATTTGTGTTCTTTATTGCATATTAAATTCAAACCAAAGTGAGTTTAAATTGCTTTATAGTATTTTTTTTAAGGGGGTGTTTTTGGGTAAGCTTATTTTTTTTGCATAAGCTTTTTAATTTTTTAACCTATGAGCTTATGATTGAAATAGTGTTTGGATTAGCTTATGACTTATAAGCTAATAAGTTTCTTTTAAAAGAGTGTTTGGCTTAGCTTATTATTGTAAAATAACTAAAAAGAAAATGTTTACATTAGATA
>JAUEJL010003741.1:0-10342 GCA_032274825.1 Drosophyllum lusitanicum | reverse complement strand
TTCAAAAATTGAGGGATGCTCATACGTGGAGAGAGGATTTACATATATATATATATATATAAATTAATGGTGAATTAATTTAAGTAAACAATATTTGAGGGATAAATGTCTGTTTTACCCTTTTGATTTAATTTAATAATCTTTAAAGATACAACTTAATTACAAAAATGTCATTCATGATCCTAGCCTTTGATTAAATGATCTAATGGCTGAGATTACTTCTTGCACTTTTCGCAAATAAACCACTTTTCGCATGAACCTTCCTCTATATATATATATATATAAGGTTCCATATAATTCAATGTTAAACATAGATCCTAAAAGTCAAATTTCAGCTATTTATTTAAAAGATCAAAATAAGAAATGAAAAAAAAGACATCTCACGCGCATCTCTCGAGAAACCCAAATCTTTCTTTCTTTTTTTTCTTTTTTTTTTGCCTTTTAAATCTTTAAATGAAAATAACTATTTTAATTTTGAGAATTTGAGCAAAAAAATATATCAATCTACTTATTTGTTAACCATCTTTCAAACAAGACCACTCTTCCCATATTTCTGAAATTTTTATTTTGAAAATACAAACCATATGAAAATGATATCAAAATATTATCATTTTGAATCATGTGAATTTATATCATTTTCGGCTGGAAGGAGTGTATTTATATCATTTTCGACTCGAAGGAGTGTATTTATATTATTTTTGGCTAGATATATATGTATTTATATCATTTTCGTCTAAAAACATATGTATTTATATCATTTTTGGCTGGAAATGAATCTATTTTTGTCATTTTCATCGGGATAATATTATCATTTTGAATGTTGTATATTGTTATCATTTTCATCTGAAAAATGTTATCATTTTCAATTAAAAATTATTATTATTTTTTTGCTGTAAGGAGTCTATTTTTATCAATTTTATCCGGATAATGTTATCATTTTAAATATTGTATATTGTTATCATTTTTATTTGGAAAATGTTATCATTTTCGGCCGGACGAGAAATAGAGGAAAAAAAAGGAAAGACGTGATTTATAGGTTGGGGGATATCCATAATACTCTTTCTTCTATAATTATATCTTATAATGTTTTAATTAATTACAATAATGTCATTATTAGATCTTGACCATTAATTTAAAAAATTTAATGGTCCAGATTTGGCCTTTGAAAATAATACCATTTTCCATATTAAATTAAAATGATAATAATATACAACATTTAAAATGATAACATTATCCACATGAAAATGATAAAAATAGAATCATTTTTCGGCCGAAAAATGATATAAATACACATGGTTTAGTCTAAAATGATATAAATACACTCCTTCTAGCTGAAATGATATAAATACACATAGTTATATCCGAAAATTATAATTCACATGTTTTTAGCACGAAAATGATAAAAAAAATTCACATGTTTTAAGCCCAAAATGATATAAATAGATATGTTTTTAGCCGAAAAAGATAAAGATACACATGGTAACAATCGAAAATGCTAACAATTCACATGATTCAAAATAATAACATTTTGGTATCATTTTCATATGGTTTGCATTTTTGAAATAAAATTTTCAGAAATATGGGAAGAGTGGTCTTGTTTGAAAGAAGATTAAAAAATGAGTAGATTGGTATAATTTTTTTGCTCAAATTCTCAAAATTGAAATAGTTATAGTCATTTAAAGATTTAAGAGGTAAATAAAAAATTAAAAAAGGAAATTTTTGGGAAGGCTTAAGGAGACGTGCTTTGGAACTTTTTTTTACAATTCATATTTTGTCCTTTTAAATGAGTGGCTGAGAATTGAACTTTGCGTTCTATGTTTAAGGATGAGACTACGTGGATCTTTACCCTATTTTATATATATATATCAAAATTTGTGATAAAGATCATATGTATTTTTTTTTGCCAAGAAAAAACTATAAATTTAATTTGTTATAAAAAAAGAATCTAGACCTGATAACCTTAATTTTTAGCACGTCATGATACTATTTTTAATTAACAAAAAATTAAAATTTTACAATATCTTTTTATTCAAAATTGAAACTTACAATCATTTTTTATCACAAATTGATATTTATAATTCTTTCTCGGCACAAAAAGTACACATTACCCTTATTAGCAAATTTTGATATATATATATATATATATGTTACTATTTTCGATCATTTGCCCTTATATCAAATTCAGTAAATTTACAACTTAACAAAATTCAACCAACAATACAAGAAAGCAGTTGATAGAAACGGATTTAGACACATAACAAAGTCCGACCGAAGGTTATTACGAGCCTTTCGGTTTTTGACTTCTCAATCATTGATTATTGTTTCGAAATCATCCGCTAGAAGGTCGTTTTCAATGAACCTACAAATCGAAAATTGCATGACCTTCGTCTTCGAGTATCATATTGTGTAATATGATGCATACGTATATAATATTTCCTAATTTCGTCGGAGATCATAAGTGTGCCGGCCGGATTATAAAGTATGTCCAACATTTTATAAGCACGCCAAAAGCTCGTTCAACATCTTTCCTTACCAATTCTTGCATAGACTTGAACTTTTTTCGTTGCTCGTCTCGTCTTGTATCATAACGCATATTATCCACTAGATAATATACGTGCTTGTTGATCACTCCGTTCATCTCAAATGGACAATCGGGGTGTTATTCAATCGTAGACATCGTTGAAGATAAGTTACAGATTGAGAATATTAATGTCGATGTTGGAACCGGTAACACCAAAATATGTGTGCCAGAGCAGTAGATAGATCAAGGGATGCCACTGTCTCTAGCATTATTGTCGGATGTTCAAGATCACCTCTCATTACCTAACCTCCCCATGCTATCGGGCAATTTGCCCATGCCCAATGAGTCCATCTATGCTGCTGAGCATGTCAACAAAACTATTGTAGCTTCATGCGCGACGTACAAGTGCGTAAAAGTTGTTTAGCCAATCCCATGATGTTTCTCTCACATCCTCAACTACTTGTCACGTGAGTCGGCAACTACTCCATACGAAAAATGGAAATACACTTTTGTATACGAGACAAATCAATTTTTCCTCTTACGTCTCATGCCTATTTAAAATATCGGTACACTCCTAAATCATCAACTATTGGTTGGAATAGTTGTGTGCTCATCTAACACCGCCTTTTAAACATCTCCGTGATATAAACAGGATTATCGCCAAAGTAGTCCAGTATAAGGCATTCATTTGTAGCTAGCCGACCTCTATCTATGTTCCCACTCCTCGTTCATCTTTTTGACGATTCTACTTCGTTACTAAAAATTACAGTTTTCGCTTCTTGAACCAACCCTATAAAAATGTGATTTCCTACTCAATGTACTCATTGGTTTATATGGATGATGCATTTGATGAAGAGGGTGGTGAACCTATATTGTGTAAAGAAAAACTAAATAATGTTGTTTGTAGTAGAAAAGAGATGGATGAAAATATAGATTTTGCAGTGAAAAATTTAAAGCGGTGAATTGTCTATTTATAAGGAAGAGGGAGGGAAAAACTGAAAAAAAAGTATTCTTTTGCCAATTGTCAAATTTTTTTAAAAAAAGGGTACGGTGGGGGTTGGTTGGAAGGACGAGTTAGGGAACCTAAAGAGGGGAAGCCGATTAGGTTGAAGATGGTGTACTATCTCAATCGACCCAGCCTTACATGATGGAGAGTCGATGGCTTTACCCAAAGGTTATACCGAAGGCTTAATAGGGTCGGGTCATGGCCACAATCATGTCCATCACCTTAATAGGTTACTTGTGCCATGTAGTCGTCATTGTCACAACCATCACATAAATGACGTGTATAACGAGAGTTAATATCCGTAATAGGTGCTTGTTATGGTCTACATATAGAAAGAACCCTTGTCATTGCCATTGTCGCAAGTTCATGGTTAGCTTGTGTAAGGGAGGCCTGTCGTGGTGGTAACGAGCAAGACCACAGGTAGGAAACATTGTTTATATATATTGTGTGTGTATGTGTGTATATCGGAAAATTCAAACAAGAACTATTTTTCATGTGGAACCATTATATATCAGTCATTGATTAAAATAAATCAATAGCTAATAATTGTAAGGATCATTAATAAGGGGTATCTTAGAAAATCTAGTCTCACTCATTAATGACGGTCTACCCGGACGCAATTTACAGATGGATAAATATATAAATGAATAGAACATCCCTATTAATGAGTCATTAATGACCTTACAAATAGTTTTCATAGTTCTCGTTTGAACCTTTATCTTACAAACATGCGTACATAAATATATGTATAGGGTAGAGATAGAGATAGAGACTTAATATCATTTTCGTAATAAAAGGAAAAACAAGTCTTCGATGTCATAGAAAAAGCGGCTAGAAGGATATTAGGTATAATCGTGCGGAGAGTGGTAGTCACTCTTCTGAATAAAAGAAAATTTTAAATCTTCATTTGATACTAATATTGCATATTTTTTTAATTTTTTTTGAAACCATATTGCACAATCTTTACACTGTGTTGCACCAATTTCACATTGTTAGACATACTATTATGGTGCACGCATTTTGTGCTGTGTTACACAACTTTACATTTTTTTACACAACATTAATTTATTCCACAGCAATGACACTGTGTTGCACGTTTTTACACTGTGTAACATAGCTTTACAACATTGCGTTGCACATTTTTTACAAACCAGTGTTGCACAGTTTTTACAAAACAGCGGTTTGCATTTTTTTTTTTGCATTGGAATGCATAGCGGTTTCACGTTAAGGCATTTTTAACGTACGTATAGATACAAAAAAGTATTCATGTTTATCTATAATTTAAGTGCAAATGCAAAAAAAAAAATAAAAAGATTTATTAGGGGGTTTCCACGTCATGTGCAAAGAACAAATAAGATAGGGAAATAAGATAGGGTAAAGTTAAAGATGGTGGCCGGTGAAAAATTTTTTTAATGATTACCATTATATATCTAAAAATGATGAGACACATAGCAGACTCTTCATGCTTACTACACTTCATATTTTTCCTACTTATCTCTTTCCAATTCTCTTTAAGACACATAATAGATACACATTCAACCTTCTCACCATTCCATTCTCCTTATTTTTCTACTTATCTCTTTTAAGTTCACATCAAATCACCATCACCATATTAAACTTTCTCCCAAATCATGGCTTGCTCAACTAAGATCGTTGTAAATTGCTATTACGAAGGTGAAATTGAATTGTATGATTGTATTTGTTCTCTCATTACTGCTGGAAAAAGACTTACCGGTTTACAGATCTCGGGATAACCGGCTGGAATGTTACAGCTTTTAAAACGTTTCTACATTGGCAATTCCACAAGTATACAAATTGGTATTATTGCGCCTCGTACAACATCTCCGCAAGGAGATTCTTGACATTTGATGTTGATCTCAAGTCACTAATTTGTCTTGCAAGTAGGTTTGTCCATGGCGATTTTTATTTTAGCTACATAGATATAGATGCAGAACTCGAGACACTGAATTCCAACTCGTCTTCTAGTCATATTTTAGTTAATTTGTAGTAATTTAGTTTTTATGAGATTTTAGTTATTTTATCATATTTTAGTTCATTTGTATTTTTTATAAAAAACTAATCTAGTATTTATTTAATAAATATTATGTGTTTTTATAGAAAACTGAAAATAAAAAAGAAGTTTATGTTGACATGACGGTTAGTGATGACAAGAAATACTAAATATCACTACAGGTGGTTAGTAATTCATCGGTTAGTAATAAAAATGATAACAATGATCAATGCGTGCTCTAAGATTTACTTTAAAATACCGTTTTCCAAAGAATTCAACAAATAATTAGGTGATAAGAGAAATATATCTTAGACACACTTTGTAATACCTATACGTATTCGTCAATTAAATTGTAACTTTTGCTTAGTTACCTTTTTTTAGTTCACCAATCCAAGTAAAGTAAGAACCAATTCGATTGAGATTTGATGATATATAGTTCACCAATTCAAATGCGCATGCAGAGAGATCCAATATATTGGGTTAGCGTACACAAAAACCACCACAAATATTCCGATACAGAGAAGGACCCGCATAGCCCAAGAGAAGGTTTTTGGTTCAGTCATATTGGTTGGTTTCATTACAACGAATATCTTGCTACAAAGGTGACTAACTATTATATATACATTGCTATTTAATAATTATTAATTATATTTTCTATATTTATATTTTCTTCATCACAATCTTAATTTGATATATACGGAACTTATATATATAAATGTGTTAATTATTAATTAGTGTGGAGAATCAAGAAGTGGAGAATACTCAAATGTTCCAGAGTTGAAGGCACAATGGTTTTATAGGTTTCTTCATGATACATATATTTGGCATACAATTGCTCTTGGAGCCCTACTATACCTACTTGGAGGCTTTCCTTACCTGGCTTGGGGAATGGTACATTAATTAATTAATAATTTTTTTTACTATATATAGATTTAATTAATTAAGTGAATACTTATATAACTGAATCTGGATGCATAAATTGATCATGCTGCAGGGTATAAGAACAACGTTAGTTACACATTTTAACTTCTGTATTGGCTCAATAAGCCATTTATGGGGTAAGAGACCATGGAATACCCCAGATACCTCCACAAATAACTGGTATGTACGTTGTTCAAGTATATAATAAATAGGTACGTAGCTAGGTTGTACATGCATGTTTAATCGATAGCATACAAATGAGATTCAAGATAACATATATGGATTAATGGATTAATGGATCGGATCATATATATACATGGTAATTATTGATTATTTAAAACGTACAGGTGGGTGGCAATGTTAAGTCTAGGAGAGGGTTGGCATAACAATCATCACGCTTTTCCAAGATCTGCTCGTGTTGGGTTGGAATGGTGGCAATTGGACATGACATGGGAGTTGATCAAGTTTTTAGAAATGGTTGGACTTGCAACAGATGTTAAGTTACCATCAGAAGCCGATAAGAAGAGAATGACATTGTGTTTGGTTGGATAACTATAAATAAGTACGTTTAAATGAATTTTCATGTGTGTGTGTATATATGTAACAATAATATATTCTCGTTTCTCATACGCATCACATTCTTTTAACAGTCAAATTAATAATCATGTAGGGAGTACGTTAACAGTTAACACACACACACACGGTTGTAACATATATAGCGGATTCTTTTCAACATACTCTGCCTAATAAAATGCTCTTTCGAGTTTTCAAACTGCGTGGATCTATTTAGAAATTAAACATCTACTCAAAACTTGTCTTTTAAATAACATGCAACAATATCCGGCCAAAGACATATCTAACCACTTATAAAATCAATATTGTCTAATTCTATCTATTATACAATCCTATAGAATTATATAACATACAAAGACTATTGAAACACAACATCCGGATGTTAGACTCGAAATCATCAAATACTAATTATGATCAGCGGGTGTTTTACATTTACGAAACAAATGTATTATATCTAACGGCACGTAAAATCCCAAGATCAATTAACTTACATTTGGTTACTTGTTTTTGTCACATGCCAAACTTATCAAGTAGCACCTAGCTAGCTTTACCCAACGATCATATACAGTTCTTAATTATGTCCATAGCTTTCAACAGACTTCTAGTTGTTAAAACGATCCCATTCTTTTGCAAAAGCATCCAAATACTTGGTCATTCAAAACGCAATTCGTCGAGTTCAATCCAAGGTGCACCTTGCCTTTTTTCACCAAGGGATAAGAGCGGATTGTTGGCGATGATACTATGAACGTTTTATTCAATAATGACAATGAAGATGTCAATAGTTTATATAAAATCAAGCTAAACATTTTCCATCATATATATAAAGCTAACAAACAACACTCCAATGTTTGAAATTACAAAGAACCACACAAAAACATAACATCTAAATCATGCACCAGTTAGCCGAGATCTTATCTGAACCCAACACCAATGAAGATATCAGTAACCCCATTGATTTTGAGGCACCCTTAGTTCACGATGCTTCAGTCTACTCTGAAGTTAAAGCTACACCAAATTTTTTTGATGGATCAGCAGTCCTAGTTAGTCCTATGGATTCTTCCTATGCACATGATTCATCAGATCCAATATCCACTGACAATGATGCATTTAACCTCACTAATGATGATGTCAGTAGACCCTCTACATCTGAAGCACCCCAGACTAGAGACACTTCGGTCCACCCTGAAGTTAAAGTCTAAACCATATCCCTTTATGGTTCAGAAAACCCAACTGAGCCTATGGATACAACAGGAGCAAGTGATTCCTCAGTCATACACCATATTGAACGTGATGCTCCTACCTAACTTATGATAGACTAGTAACACTAACTAATCTTGAAGTTCCCATTGTTGATGATGTCTCTGAAACCCATGAGACTGATGGCTTCGCTCTTATTACCACACCAATCAATGAAGGATTAGTAAACCCAACTTCTCCTGAGATGAAGATGCAACTTTAAACCAAGTTGTAACTGAAACAACACAAGTTACTGCCTCTAATGCTTCAGTAATCCCAACTGATGCTAGTAATCCCAACTGATGCTACGGCTGACCAGTCCTTTGCCCCTACTTCTATTGCTATCCTTCGTGATACCCTTGCCTCTCTTTCTCCTCAATAAGGATCCCCTACTTCTGGTCATCTTTTACCCTCTACCTCCGCAATGTCCCTTACTGACTCTCTCAAGTCCATGGGCATTGATTTTGCAAAAAAAATTACCTCACGCCCTTCTCCTCAAACCGATGTTGATCAATTGGACAACATCGATGATTCTTTTCTTTCCTCCCCTCCTACACATCAGTTTTTTCTCACTCTGAGTTTGAGGATGATATTGATCTTCCGGTTACCCTGGCCTCATTTCAGATTCTCTTACTCAACTCTCCAACACTATTAAAACACATTCCTTTGACCTGAACTTAAATAAACATGCCTAACAATCTTTTCAGTCTGCCTTCCAGACTCTTGCTGAAAAACTTGTACAGTATACCAACACCCTCTCATCTGATATTCAACTTCGTGTCACACTGTACAAAAATATTCGTGACATGATCTCTGATCTCTCCATATCCACTTCCTCATCTATTTCTACCCTCACATCTTTAGTCAATCAACTCCCTGAGTCTGTTACGAAAATACAAACCTCTTCAGTCTCTCTCTCTCTCTCCAGAATCTATAGACTCCATTGTCAATGCCTTCAAACCTTAGCTAGACACACTCTGCCTCTGTCTCCTCCCTTTCTAAATGAGTATAAGCTTCCATGTCCACTTCATCTTCTAAGGGGGAGAAGTGTTGGGTTAATCGATCAGTATTGTTTACGGGTCATCTGTTTAATCGATTCGGTAGTGTTTCGGGTCAAGGATTACATCGCATGGATTTGGTCACGTTTGTTGGCCTAATGCAGATTTATCTTAGTTATTATTTTTATGTTTAATATTTTTGGAATTGTTTTATTTAGTTAATTAATTAAGTGAACGTCATGGAATGTACGTCGTTATTGACCGGGTAATTTGGGAAGCATTAGCATGTGTTAGTTGCTAAAAGGATGGGACGTACGTGGGCTAATTCCTCTCCAATTAATTCAACATGCATGTACCGGCTATATATACCCAGTTATATTATTGAATGAAATATGCCTTCCAGTAAATCAAGAAGTTCAGAAAATATTCTCCACTATGCAAGGTCTTTAGAAAAATAGTCGTTCAAAAGAGAAAATTATTGATCTGGAATAAAAAGTATACTCAAAACACTAAAATTCTTAGGCTGACAAAATGCTTGAGTAGAGTGAAAAAGAAAAGGCTCAACTGAAGGAAGCCCTAGCAAAGGTTGAGGGGGAGAAACAAGCTATACTCGATCAAAGAGAAGCTGAAAAGAAGTCTTTCGGAAGGAGATAGATGACTTGGAAGCCGAAAATTTTCAAAAACAAATTAATGACTGTGTGTGTGGTACATCTGATTCTCATATTGTACTGGCAATCAAAAATAAGGGAGATCTAAGTCATACCAAAGATGGTTCAGTAGGTGAAACTAACAAAACTACTAAATATATGGTCCCTAAAATCTCAGACAAAGGGAATTAGAAGCTTGTTGCCTCCTGTCTACACTCTCCAAGTCGCTTATTAACTATAGGCACTTTAAGAGCTGATGCAATAGACTGGTCTGATAGTGATGATGATGGTAATGAGGTTGAAAGGAGGGTGAAGAGAGATTAAAGAAAATACAAGAAGATTTAGGCAGAAGTTTTGTAATTTGGAATGAGTAACAGAGAGAAAGAAAAGAGAATGAATTTTGTTATTCTCATTACGTTCAAATGTGAT